>UYYF01000001.1:0-198388 GCA_900618365.1 Thelazia callipaeda
ATATATATATATATATATATATATGCATTGAAAAATGATCTTAAACGATAAATCTCGATCATCTCATCTTTGCTTTTACATTTGTTGTCATTAGTTGGCAAATGAATCAGTGAGTAATATAGTGACATCTTTACTTTTCCTAAGTGAAACACGGCAAAAAGATGTGGTTTAGATTAGGTTCCGGGTTAGATTTAAATTATATTCAAACCCGTTTGTGTTATATCTTCAATTAGTTCATCAAAACAATGTCAACTGCAACAAGATGATCACGCGTAGAGAGTGACGCCTGAAATATTATTTAAGTATACAACCATTTTCCTTGCATATATGTTAGCTTCTGAAACAATGCTCTTCTTTTGTCATATTTTTAATGAATTTTGTTCGCTCGTTTCCATCTACTTTTTCTATCATATTATTCATCTTGAAAGTTTCCATTTGAGAAGCATTCAAAAAGTTGCAAAACTCATGTATAAAACTTTTCGTTTCCCAAAAATAGCATCGTTAAAATGGCGATACTTGCTGATTGTCATTAATATTAATTAGCCTAATTCTATAAATTATATTTGAGATGTGTTCAATTGAAATACATAAATATATCAGAGAAGTCTGCTCCTTTTTTTCTCATTTCACAGCGTAGTTTATTGTTCCGCACTCATTTTTTTTAACTATTATGTTTATTATTTTTTACGTTACATTAATGATCAGCCAAAACTATTCAGACTTTACATGCTAATTTAGATGCTTGACAACATTCACTGTTTGAAGTGAATTCTAAGTAAAGAAGGTATTTGCAAAAATGTCTCCCATTAATATCTTTAAGTCTCGCATTTCACGTGCGTTTTGTTCCCTTTCGTAATTCTTTGGGATTCCTCCCTTTACACATTCTCTTTCACAAATTTCAAATCACATTCATAGTGTATCTACAATGGAGTACTATTTCAATTGACAGGTACTGACAAAATCAAGCATTATGCAAGTTTAGCTGGAAATAATTTATATACGTACTTCATCCGGCTTGTCACAAGTTGATGTAAAATACTACAGTAATGTTACTGGAATTTATGGAACTAAATACAGACAACTTTCAGTTAGATAATTTTGTTAAGCATCACAATAGATACATTTGCGCTCATCTCGATGCAGGATGTATATGCAGTTAACAGTTGAGCTGCCCCAAGCATCATTTTTCATTATCTTATGCGCGGATTATTAAGTGATATATTAAAGCGATTTATGACGATTTTGCATTACTTCTGATTAGTGTTTAACTCTCAATTGCGTCATTGAGCTCCTTCTTATTGACAATACTCATCCTGTTTATAGCGTGCTAACATAGTAAGACATTGAACGAGCAGATTTTTGCATGTGGTTTCATTTATTATTTTATGAATAAAAATGATTCGTTGGACAGAGTGAGATGCATTAATGAGGAAAAACAATCATTTATGAAAGAGATTAATTGACGGGAAATTGTTTTTCATTAATTGTTTGTAGCTCATCAGCATCAGCATCAGCAAATGTGATATACATTCATATTCACGTGTACTCGCAACGTGAACACCCATAAATACACTTAAAAAGATGATTTTGGGTATGAAGAGCAACAAAGTACACGATAAGCAACAAACAAGTGATAGTGAGAAATGTGAAAAGCAAATGCATCATCAATTAGTCTGCTACGTCTATTCCCAATAAGTTTTGAATTGAATGGCTAAATTCGGATAATTTATGACTGTTTACGTCAGAAATGATGCCAAATGAAAGAACAGTTTTCATCATACAAGCAAAGTGCTTAAGGAAAGCACAAATAAATGCTTTACATCATTCTGTTTGACGTATTTGTACACTGCAACGATCGCTATTGTTAGACTCACAGCTGGCTGAGAAATTATGGAAATGTGTTGTGATACGTTTGTTCGCTTTACACGTTTGTTGTTTATTAATAATTTTTCGTCTTAAAAAATTGCTCGCTCAGTTTCCACCACTAAAATTGCTATATTACACAGTTTATATTCATTAAAAAATACTAAACATAAGTTCAGATCAATTTTCGCAAGTGTATATGAAATGTTTTTAGCACTGTGTATATTAAATGGCGATAGTGCGGTATTTGGTACTTCAAAATTTCATGCTGACTTACGCTTATTTTTGACGTAAAGCCTATTTATTGAGATGAAACTTTTCTCATTTAACGTTTTGTAGAAATTTGTGTGCGATGCAACCGGTACGACAAGAAATGTACACGGGGGCACAACAAGGTAATTCCAAAAATGTTGAAGGTAAAACTACTAATCATTTGCGGGATAGAGAATATTACTTCGCTCGAGGACCCCTGAATGGCAGCTACTGCTGTCGACCTGCTGGCATTATACGTATAATGGAAATAGTAAGTTTCTGAAGGGGCAAAACAAATTAGTTACTTTTCATTTTGACTGAATTATTTTATTAGTAAAATCAAATTTTTTTAGGTTGAATGAATGAATTCTGAAGAAGCATTTTCTTTCGGAATATAAATGAAATAATAAACGTAAATGATAGATAGATGATGGGAATCTTTCAGGTAATTGGATTGGTGATATTATCACTGATAGTATCAGTATACGGTCCAGGACCATTTATTGGAATCCTTTTTGGTCAAACATTTATGATGATCTTTGCAGGAGCTGCCGTCTGTTTCTCCTTTATTTTCTTGATTGTTTTTCTTTTCGAATTACACGAAACTCATTTGTACTTCTGGCCATGGCGAACTTCAGTAAGTACTTGTACGATGAATTAATTCATGATTCAAGCAACAACAAAAGACTGCCACAATCCTGATCATATAGTTCATAATTAAGATTTATCTTATGCTTCTTTTTAATGTTTATGTCAAATTTACACCAATTCTTCCACTGCTTCATGTGCTCCTCTTTAGGACTTCACGTTTTCAATGACTGCCTGCTTTTCTTACGTAATTCTGGGCTTCATCGAAGCATACTATTCTACGGGTGCCTGGTCGCATCATTGTAACGAAATTGGTTCTGATGGAATCATTCACAATCATTGTCGTACTATCTATGAATGGCTGTTCGCATCGGTAATCTTTCACAATACATCCATTTAGTGTTCGTCACTTTATGTCTCAGAATTTATAAGCAATTATTAAATGAAAATTAAAAGCAGTGAGATGTTGCTTACTAAATTGTACAAGATTTTATGTCATTCAAAGTTCTAACAAGGTATTATTTCAGTTCCTTTCATTTTTCAATGGTTTCCTTTATGGTTTAAGCGCATTTTTGGTGCATCGTAATCAGTACAATTAATAATTTATTGATTATTCGACGAACAAATTTATCCCAAAATCTCTCATTGTACACTTTTTCCTGCCATTTCTGACCTGTTTGTTCTCAATGAAGAAATCGCTGATAGTTCTGATATTGGTCATAAAATGATAACAATATTTGTAATAGTTCTCCACAATTATTGCTCGCACTATTGTTATTATTTGTGTCATATTAAAAGCAACAGTAAGTGAGATGAATTTTGGTATCACATTTATGAATAACTTATCGAAAAATATGGCGTGAAACTAAAATTTCACCTCTGCCTTAGTCATAATGATTTACATATAAAATTTATCATTATGTTTGTAAAAAATAAAATTTTCTTAAGCATAACAGTTTTATAATGTACATTTTATTGTTGTGTTTCTTGTTTTTATGTATGTTTGTATAATCTACAAAATAATTTATAATTTACTCCAAATTTCTATTTTTCCGCACAAAATCATTAGCGTTGTTATAAATTGGAAGAAACTATTCGTTGTTTAGAATCTTGGACGGAAGCAATTTGAAACTTTGGAACTGAAAGTTTGCAAGCGGAAGGCTCATATATAGAGAATATCATAGTTTGTAAATTTGTAGATGGCATATATCATTTTCAGAAATGTTCTATTCCAACACAGAAACGAAAAATTCATCGATTTTCGGTTATCGGAATACGAGTAATTGATGTAATCCGATAATCCAAAATTTTGATGACTACAGATAAAATATGCGATGAATTAAGTACAAATCGGAAAAAGCTTTCAAATGACAGAAGCCAATTTTGACATTAGCATTTTCTAAATTGAACAAGATCTTGGAAGCTGACAATAACAATCTTTACTGCCTATAACCTGCGCGGAATCACCCATTTTTAATGCGCACAAACTATTTTAACAGCTTTTAATATTCACTAAATCAGCATAAATCTTTCACAACAAGGCACATATCATGATTTACCATGGAATGATGTGAATGTTTGCACCACATCCAATCTACATTAAGAGAACTTGCAGTCAAACTGAAAACAATGTTCCAGTTTTCTCTTGAAGATAGTTGAAAATATCGAAAGCTTGTTCGCAGAGAGAGGAAGAAATATATATAAACATTAAGGCGGAAATGGTTTCCCGGGTTATACATCTTTGTTGCACGTCTTGTGACAAACAATTCACAAGTAATGCTAAGGAAGTTTTAATAATTTCAATAACAGATTCTTCTGTTATTCAAACTTTATTTTATTTCATGCATGCTTTACTAAGACGTTGACTAGAATTAGACAAACAACTGACCAGCAGAGATGTTCTGCCCTAACATTTCAATTACAACCATAATATGGCACTGATTATATTTTGAATAAAGCCTAAGTACTGCATTTGCTAACAAAAAGTTAATAAAAATAAAATTAAAAACAGAATAATAATAATGATAAAGATAATAATAATGGTAATGATAATAACGATAAATATAATAGTTATAATTATAATTATAATAAGACACATACTGACATTACAATAACTTCTTTCATCATCTTTGAAAGACTGAAAGAAAGTGATTGTCCATGTACAAAAAAAGTTTTATCAGTGAACAAGTCGAATGATTATTCAAAATAAAGTAATCAAAATGAAAAGTTTTTATCTCCTCACGGTGGTGTGAAGTTGAGGAGACAAAAACATTCGGTTCAGATTACTTTTTTCAGATCAGAGCAAATTTGTTAAACGGAACTTTAATTGCTCAGATAAATATTTTCACAAAAAATCTAAGAAACTCGCTACTTACATCTGAATTATTCTGTTAAATTCTGAGAAAACCAAAAGAAAAGTTTGCAAATGTTACGGTACTGACAGATAAACTATTTGAAATACCCGAGTATAAAATCATTGAGCTACACTCTTCTGAGCTACACTCTTCCTTCTCAATGTAACAAAGCATTAAATTATACAATTAAAACCACATGTAATTGCAAGAAAATGATGCATATACATATAAATATGTATAGATAAATATTTATATAGCTAGGAGAATTCTTAACTCAGTGAGAAGCAATTAAATCCCCAACAAGCAACAATCATACAGTAGCAAGTACCCTGGTACTACTGACAACAGAATTTGTACATTTAGAGTTTGAAGCTCACATACTTCGCCAGTTTTCGTAATCTAATAACTTTGTTATGAATAATTAGCAAGTGGGCTTTATCTTCAATCTTCTTTCATTTTCCATCGCTGCATAAATTCCATTAAAAATTTAATTTCATGTAGAATTACTTTCTACCGTTCAATATAAGATAGATAATAAAAATAGAAATCAGCTAAATTTCATTTCCAGTTTAACTCATGAAGTTTTTACTCGTTAAATATTTGCAGATGCGAAATAGCTTCTCAAAAATTTGAAAGCCCTCAAAAACAAATCCCTAATAAATTAGCACAACTAATAAGAAAGTATTAAGCACTTAAGTAGCAATATACACTCGTATTTACTTATGAATCAGAGACTTAAAGTTCCATTTCCGCATCAATTTCTTGCACTTCAAAAAATACGAATACTCGCATCATTCATTTGCAAAGTGAAAAGTTACATACACATTCTATTCAAATATGGCACTGAGATTCTAAAGCATTTTTAGCCACATTATGGACGATAAATATTTGCATAATTATTTCAGGAATATTTGCTCCAAAGTCGAATGAATAGATTTACCTGGACCAGCTGGCCCTACCAGCTAATTGTTGATTGCTAACTGAAGCAGCAATCGTTGATTCAGTTTCGTACCGACACTCAGATTTTAAACGTACAAATTCTCGGGCTATCTCATCCGTTTGGCGCTGACTTAATATCCTGAACATGTACGCAATTAAAAATGAATTAAAAATTTTATTATTCAAAATTAAGCAACTATTTCCTTCATTACATATACTCACTCTCTGACAATAGCAATTAAAATAATTTGGTTTTAAGTCATGATGAACTTTACTACCTGAGCAGAATGAGACCAGTTTCATCGATATGAAATCGCCGACCAAGTTGGACCCAACAAGCACATGATCCTTGTTCTACTATATTAGCCAATTGTAACACCCCAACTCCAACGATCCGATCTTCACGAGCGAAGCAGTAATCTTTTACTTGGAACATTAATTCGCAGTGCTCAGGCTCACCGTCGTTTCCAAGAAAACTTAAATTTCACTGAGTGATCATTTTCATTTAGAACAGGTAGAAATTTCGCAGTCATTTGAATTTTTAAAATAACTTTCAATTTTTTTGACGGTGGAAAATTTTGAAAAATGCATATAAATTAAGTGAAAAATTTCCATTTTCTGCTGCAGTAAGAATCTGCATAAATTCTTCAGTATTATTGTAATATTCTGAGAAATTGCGCTTGACTTTCACATTGATATTTCTCGCAAATTATGACTCACAAGTGAAATGTTTCGTTAAACTTGGGAGCCCAATTACCACTTCTTGATTTCGTAGCCATTTTTCGCTTTTTATCGGCTAAATGTGGACCAAGCAGATGTACTTCAACAAAGGGTTTGAACACACTTGCAGTCTGCCACCTGAGGTCATTTGCTGCCAAGACTGCAATAGCCAAATCAGCAATGTATTTATTTAGTGATTGCAACCATCCAAGAGTTGATACTCATTAAAATACTTCTGTTTTCTAATTTGCACAATATTTAAAAAAATGTAAGTCTAATTTTTTGATCGCTGGCACTTGCGTCAACGACACATTTTTGTGTACAACTTAAATGTTTCGCTTCAATCCATTACAGACTAGAATTCTCTTCAGCAGTCGCAAAACGCTAAAACAACTGAGGAAACACAAATGTAGTCACAACACTTGACATTAATTTACTTTTTCTTCTTATCAGTTCCTTAAAAGCACAAAAGAAAAAATTACTTTTCACTGTCGCTTTTTGCTCGCCTGTGCCGGGATGCGTAAAGAGATCCACCTGAACACTTACCTCTCCTACGGGTTGTTCTTGTGATGGCAGATCTACAAAACAGAGTAAGGAATAAGCCAACGTGAAATAAGCCAACACTTTACGGAATTGAAGACAATTAAAATTTCTTTCAAAGTTTAATTTCAATCATATACAAAGCATATTTTGAGAATTTGATTTTAAAAAATGTGCTCTGCGAATATATATTTTAACCTTTAAAATTGAAGTGCAATTATATGTACAGCAAAAACTAAAGCTTCGAAAGAGGAAAGAAAAGGGAAAGAGGGAAAGTAGAAAAAGCAATCAGTAGGTTAGCAAAGAAATGATATGTCATGCAAACATACACATAATTGCCTAATCCTCATGACTCATAATAATATTTAATTGTAACAATTAATAATAATAATAATAATAAAATAAGAGAAGAATATGATAGGAATAATAAACCATGTAAATAAAATTGCAAGTAAGTAGGAATATCAGTTAACCGAAACCAATTCATTTGTGCTTTAAATGTGAGATTGAAGGAGATTTCTGCTTAATTATAGTGGAAGAAACCTTGTTGTTTTTGACTTGTGATAAATGTTTTGATGAGTTGTTCAGTGGTTTGGGTATACAATGAAAGAGCATATTTCAGCGACTGAAGCTCGGGAGATTTCTCGAAGAATGATTTTTTCAGCCCTTGCCCACCTGCATGGAAACATTCCTTCACTGCATCCAGCGCTGCGTCCAGTACTGTGCATTGTTTTGGTGTCAACGACCGCTCGTACTCCCGAGCAATATCCTGAATTTCAATTATATTATTAAAAAATTATAAGGAATTCGAAAACAGCTTAAAAATATTAAATAAAAATTGGCATAATCATCTGTCTTTATTTTGCATTATCTATCATCAGTTATTATTATTGTTACTATCATTATTATTCTCACACTTATGTCAACCTTCTTTTCTCTACAACGTTACGGTGGCAATTATTATTGTAATAATCATAGGATATGACCAAAAAATTGGAATGAATACTGAAACTGCAGGATTTGTGAAACTGCAGGATCAGGTGAAAAATGCTTTGACAAACAAATTAAATCAAACTTACCATCATTTCTTTAACCGAACTCATACTTTTCACTTCTTTTAAGTGACTCGACATCAACTTTGTCATATCACCAATCTTTGCATTTGGTAACTGCTTCAAAATCTGTAGCAAAGAAAACTATTCATCTCAGCTGTAAATATTTTCAAACAAAATTGTTTCTGACTTGTTTTTTGCCTTATCAAAATTCATACAACAAAATTATATTTAGAAGCGTAATATCATACCGCTTTGTTATCAAGTGGTGGTAAAACAACTAATTTCTCCATGCTTGCTATTGTAGCTCGCCATAGCTCCTAGAAAATTTTAATAACTTCAGATCATAATATTAAGCTTTTTAAAATCCATGAAACTAAGCGAAAATGTTTAGTCAAGAGAGACGGGTACAAATGTGAACAGAAGTAGACCAACAAATTGCCAATAATTTTGTAAGGATTTGCTTGAATGCCAAGTTTCTCAACATGATAATTTTTTCAACTTATAAAACACCATAAGTACCAGAACTTTTATTTCATCTCTCAAATAGCTAATTTTGATTTAACATCTTTGTTTATGCTAAATATATCAAGGAGAACAAATGGAAATCGGAACCTTTAACAAATACTTGAGGACCGTTTTCTCACACTGCGATGCGTAGTCTTGTAGTTTATCTTCTAGTAATTCCATCAACGGTTCAAGCACTGTGTCCACTTCCTATAGTTTGTTAATTCTTTTTTTTGACAAAAATTCAGCGAAAGATGCAAAGGCCAAAAAAGATAAGAACATAGTTTAGCAAACAAATCATTAAAGATTATAATCACATTCATCATAATTTACTAGATAATGAGTTCAGCTTTCGACAAAGATGAGCAATTCTTCTCATCAGATTTAATGAGTTGTCTTAATTTCAGTTTAAATTTATTCATTTTAATTTTCAAAAGGTACTCACACCAACTAGCTGGTTCTTCGGTAGTTGTGGTCCTTTTATTTTAGCAAGAATGACACCCAATTTGTTCATTTGCTCATGAATATTCGGAATTAAGCTTTCTACAAATTGTCCTGACAATTTATCCAAAACAGAATTCAGTTTTTTCTGCAAATTGGTCAAGACGGTATTAGCTGCTGGATCAAGACTCGGTCCACCCATGTTCTCGTAGATTTTCTCTAATTGGACTCTGAATATAAATTATTTCATCGCAAGATTTCATATTTCTAAGAATCAACAACAGCACAAGTTACTAGTGACAAGATCACTCTCAAGTGCAAATTGTTCAAAGCGATATATATATTCTTTGACTGGTAAATCTTTAAAATATTATAAATCTAATGAACCTGCTAATTACACTAAAGTAGCAAGAAAAAGTCTACTTTAAATTGTTTATCAAACCCTCCAGAAATTTGCACCAAAACATACCGAAGTTGTTGCACGTTGTTCATTAGTATGCAAGCAAGTTTTTCGTCAACAACAAATTTGCTAAAATCTTTTTGTACCATATCTGCATATGCAAGCAATACTTTGTTGAGCGTTTTTGAAAATCGTTTCATCATATCTGCATACACTTCTGGATTTGGACAGTCCATCTGAAACTTCGAACTTAATCTAAATAGTCGTCAGACTGTTGGATAACTCTATCATTAAATCCAGAAAATATATTCAAAGTCTTGAAATATATTAGCTGTAGCGGTAGGCACTGCAAAATGAGCATTATGCAAGTAATTTGCAAAAATAAAATTTTAAGAATTGCTTATAACTGGATTTTCAGTTATTACGCTTGTAAGTTCACTCATAAAAAATGAACTTGAATGATGGTAGGGCTTATATTTTAATTAATAACAATAAGCTACATCTATATTCCAAGTATTCTGCGTGTTCATATGAAATATGCTTTTTATCAAATATATGCACGTTGTTTAATTAGTATTTGCGAACTTGATTTATTCCAAACAGAAAGGATTGTCGAAATGACTTTCAACTACGTGCTCTCACTTTCTTAGAATTTGTAATAACTTTTATGCGCAACAAACTGATCACTGCACGTTACACATTCCACATTTTTTGGAAGCATTAACGTCTATTTATCTCATTTTAAGCCATTTCTTTCTCTACATAATTTAACTCATAAATCGAGTAAATGTTGAAAAATTGCTAATTTCTTTATGTGTTACTTTCCAATTCTAAATTATGAGTAAGTCAGTAAGGATTTTAAAAAATCTGCCTTTTTTTAACAGCCTAATTTTGTGTATGCTCATTCTACTGGATTATGTTCTACACTTTTGTTCATTATTTTTAGCACAATTACATTTACGGCAAATATTTTGAGATGAATCTACTTTTAATTCAATATTTCAGAATAGAAAAATGACACAGTGAAGACGTTTTCTGAATTTATTTCCTTACTTGTTTGAGCAGTTTAAGAGCTTCATTAAGTTGTGTAAAAACATCAACAACGGAATTTGAGAACTTTGTGTGCTCTGATGTTTGTGGAAAATTATCACTTTTATCACGATTATACGCATTTCTGAGTATGTCCATGGAATGTTCATCATTCTCATTCAGCCAATCCATTACAAATGGTATGAACCAACTAAAATTTACTGATTTAAAAGCCAGTAACTGTACTGATAAGACAAAAATTGCATTAGATAGTACTCATTTTCATTGTTCAATCTATTAAAATACCTGAAACTAAAATAGCAAACGATTATGATTTATAGAAAGTATCAAGAGATTTTTCAAAATTTGAAAAACAAATGAATTAAGTTTGATATTTCTTTTACGAACTTAATGCAAAAAGAAAGTAGATCAAAAACAGGACAAAACACAATAGAAGTCAGTTTTTTTTGCAATAATCAGAATATCCTAGAACTAACGCAGGAAATTCCGGAATCGAAGCTTTATATTGGGGCAAATCAGCAACATACTTGAAATAAAACCCCTTCACCTTGAAATATAGATTCATGTATTCAGGTGTTGAACATTTTTTTGTCTGTGCATGTTCTGAAAAAGTTTTGCCAGAGCATTAACACAGTTAATCATTTTTAATTCAGAAAAGTAATTTTTAAATAATAACTAGTTCATGACAAAAGAACTTATCAAATCTTTCAGTACTCAAATGCAAGGAAATACAGAAATACAAATAATACTAATATATTTATTTTAATTTCTGAGTAACTTTGAATTATATCTTCACAAAAATAATTTTGAATATCTCTTTCATGACTAAAAAGATAATAAGTAATACTGAAAGGTAATAATGATGACAATCAAACTTGCGAAGTATTTAAAGAGCTTTTTAAATTGAAATTTTTCTTAAACAGTTAAAGAAATTACTCACATCCACTTTGTGAAAACTTTTTACATTATTGTAAGTGGTATTTCAGTTATTGAGGTAAACAAAACAATTTCGAATTAGTGATGTAAATATGTGAGAAAACTCTTATTTTTTCATCTACTAAACTCTAAGATTAAAATGAATATTAGAAACAAAAAGTACGAGTAAAAAACTCTTACTAACCTTCCAATGCCATCTGTAAATCAGTCTTATACAACTGCCATAATGTTGCTGCCGATAGGTTGCCAACATTCAGTTCCTGTGGGAACTGATTCAGGACAGGAGTGTAGATATTTTTGTCGTCTTCGATCACTCTCATCATGTAATCCAGGAAGTCAAACCAGAATTTTACACTATCTGCTGAGGGACCACCATCCTCACAGCAACTTTCAAACATCAGCTGATATGTAGCCTAAAAAAGCGTTGTAAATAACTTGTTGACCACTAATTTCGCTTATTTTTGCCGAGCTCAGCTTTTACTGAGATTGTGCGAGGGAACAGGATAAGCAAACAACGATCAAATCCTAATATACGCTTTCGAATTTAAGCTTGCACCATACTCACTTACCTACCTCTCAGATGCAAACAAGCCAAAGGTCAGCTAAAATCAAAATTGAAATAATATTAAGCTCCCATACAATTTTGATTTCATTAATATTAAATCAAATGGAAATGTCATTACAAGATTGAAATGCAGTATTCACCTGCATGCACGCTTTCGCACATTCACTCACAACATTAGAAGCGCGTGGAGGACTCGCTAACTCCAGTACTTTCATACGAAAAAATGTTATCGACGTCAATAAATCTACTGTTGATTTCAGGTCAGCCAATTTGGCTCGAGACGATGATGGAAAATATTTCTGAAAGTTGACATCATTTTAGATGTAGATTTTTAAACAAATCCTTTTTTAGCTACAGTACTCGTTAAATTATTTTCATATATGTAGTAAATTATGTTAAGGTTATTAGTAGGTTACATCTTAATGATATTAAAGAAAAAGTAGGCTAGATACCTTAATGGTATCGAGTAGGCTAGATATCTTGATGGTATCGAGCCTACATTTTCTTCTATTTCTTATTATGGGAATGTTTATACTGTGATAATTCTGGTTAACGATTCAAGTTTCAAACTTTTGATTCCAACATAGTTAACTGCTGTCAACATTTTCGCAAAGGTTCAAAAAAGCTAGTTTGAATCATGTAACAAATAAACATACAAAAAATATAACTTAAAAATCGTCTTTAACGGATTATTAGTGACAGATAAAAGTTATTACGTCTCCATTTCGCA
The DNA here is from genome assembly GCA_900618365.1 of Thelazia callipaeda. Classification (NCBI taxonomy): domain Eukaryota; kingdom Metazoa; phylum Nematoda; class Chromadorea; order Rhabditida; family Thelaziidae; genus Thelazia; species Thelazia callipaeda. The sequence goes on from UYYF01000001.1 coordinate 12,938, forward strand.
GGACAGAGTAATGAGAGGAATTATTAATAAGTAACTTGTCCCATTAAAATTGATATAAAAGCAAGGAAAATCATCTGTGACTTAGATTGAGAGGCAAAATTATGACTTTTTATTACTCAGCAGAGACTTTTCTTTGGTTTCTGCATTATGCGCTTTCTCGTCTACTGTGTAAGCAAGAAGAATCTGAAGTTGCTATTTTCACTGATAGCATGAGAAAAATATTCATTAGTTGAATGAAGGCTTGAAAAATTCCAGCATAAATAAACAAGTGAATAAATAAATAGGAGATTTAAGCTGTTTTTTACATTTTAAAATTGCTACATCAATTTTCCATTTCCGCTTCTTTTCTGCTTACATTATATATTTTTTCAATTGAAGAAAATGGTGAAACATGCGAAAGAATCTTGACTTTGACAAGTCTTAATCATTATCTACAAGAGTGTTTCACGTGAAAACGGTTGGGACAGATTCATAGTGACGTTGTACTCATTAAAAAAGAGCGTAACGAAGGGCATAATAGAAAAACCTGAGTTTTTGATAATTGAAACTTCTTTCCAAAAAATAAATATTTTGAATAGAAGCTGCAATTAATGTTACAAAACAGTTATGAAGAATTAAAATTTTGAAAATCATTTATGAAGGATTAAAATTTTTATTTCATGAATGAGTAAAATTTATGGAGCCATTTTTCCCGCATGTGAAAGTCATGCTAATTAAGGCTACAGTAATATGGATCATAATGACGAAAATAACAATGATAATAATAAAAGTAATAATTTTAAGTGTGGTTCTCTCACATCGTGAATCAAGAATGAAGAATAACTATATTAACATATCTTGTTGCTATGCTCAAAATGGGCATCTTCATTAAAAGTCTAAGAAGTAATTCTCACCTTGTCTCACAATATAAGCTTCACTGAGCAACACACCAATTTATCACGTAAGGGCTGCACAAAACATGAAACTAAAAACTAAGTCACCACTGAAATAGTACTCATTTATCACTTACTTTCCTCATGATTTCATGGCAATCATTAGATGTCATATTTCATAGCTAATGTTCATTGCATCTTATTGCGATCTTGCAATTAACACAGTCAAATAAATCATTACTCGACTAATGGAACCTCATGGCAAAACCAAAAAATAAGCTCTTGATTATTCCGTAGTAATTACATTGCATTTTTCGAATACTTACATGTCCTTCCTCAATAATCATTTTGCAAAGATGATAAAATCCTTGCATTTCTCAAATGAATTAAGGAATTTTTAATATTGCTAGCTTCTGATGACTTGTAAGAAAATAACACTCTCGCTCATTTGATATAAATGTTATTACTCTTATTCAAATATGAAAAAATGTTAATACTTAAAATCTCCCCAATAAGTTAGCAAAAAATACTTCGTGTCTAGCTTTAAACGTCTTTAAGTTCAATTTACGATGTAGACATGTCCTGCATCTAAATGAAAATTGCCTGAAGGCTGATTTTCATTTCAAGACTTTTAAATCTTTCATAATAATGATTAGCTCTTTTATGATCGAGCTATAAAATTAGGACTTAATTATTCAATTTTTCAGAATTTGAATGAAAGTGGCAAAGCAATGGAACAGCAAAGATCTTTTTTTTCCTTCAGTGTATTTTTTTCTTTTCTCTCATATATATACATATTGACTGATATTGATATGGATCATGTGTAGCAGGTCGGAGGTTAATCTTCCTTTATGTCTTCTTAATTCTCGCGTCAAATCATGCTCTGGCACTCTCGCTGTACTCGACCGACAATCCGTTCTGCTGGTTCCGGTACACTGTTCAAGTGCTTTCTCATGGCCTTCACGGAGCTTTCTTCAACAACCTCACCACCTGTTTTCCACTTGTTTTCAGTTATGGTTCCAGGCTTTGCTTTTTCCGTTTCTCCTCCATTTACCGCTTTTTTCCTGCTTTATGATGCGATCGACTAGCTGGCAGCTCAAGTGCTCGGCACTCTATATATATGTATGCAGATAGCACAGCAACTACGTGGTATGACATTAAAAAGCATTCGATTCAATCAATCACGGGTACTTGATTAAGTGCATTGAAACGCTTAACATGCCATCGTGGATCAGCAGATTTCTGAGAAGCAACACGTCCAGATGGGCAGAAGTACTAAGAACATTGGGGAAACTGCAAAGGAGAAGAAAATACAACAAGGAATTCTCCAAGGTAATAGCGTCTCTCCGCTGCTATTCGTCCTGTGCATGGGACTCGTTGAGCCGTCGACTCAATATAAAGTACTCAAAGATGGTAGTTCCAAGTGATCTAGGAATGTCATAACGAATCATCTATTGTTTGTGGATGATCTCGAGATCTTTGCGACCGATGAGGATATCATAAAATCTATGGCCGAAGAAGTTAAGAAGTTTCTTGTTGCGGTAGGACTAGAAGTAAATCTCAGCCACTAACAGCGTTGATAAAGCAGCACTATTGGAAGGAAATTAAGGGTGCAAATACCTTAGAATAGTGGAAGACAAGACTAGCGCACCCACCCGTGAAAGCTATGATAAAGTCCGTGCAGAGATTTTAATGAGAACTGAGCGGTTAGCCAAAACTGCACTAAATGGTAAGAACTTTATCAAGGCTGTGATTGAGCACGCCATAAGCCTAATAAATTACTTGGAGCCAGAAGACTTCAAGGCTATAGACCACGATATCAGACAGCTACTACACAAAAACGAAATTCACAAGCAATCTGCATGCTTGGAAAGACTGTACCTACCAAGGTACAAGCTAAGACGTGGACTTCATAATGCTGAGCAGAGGAGTGAGCTTGTACTTCTCCAACTACGTAATGTTCTTGTAGATATCGCACCCCTATCTACCAGGAGGGCGATTTTGAAGCGAAAAAAGGTCCACAACACATATTTAGCAATTATTGTGCCCTACCTTCAGATTAATACAACCTCGTAGAAAATCCAACCACTGAAAACTAGCAGCAGCTCAGAAAGCGCTCCTGTACAGCGAAACAGAAAAGAAAATTCATCATGCAAAGCTATGCAAGATGCGCAGTAATGAGCTAGCCTCAATGTCAGAGAAATATTACCCCGCAAGTTGAAACACGATACTGCTACTTCCAAAATAGAATATGTTTAGAGCTGAAAAAGATATATGCGAAGATTGTAGCGAACGTTTGAAAACGGTGGACCATCTAACAACGCAGTGCCAAAAAATGTTATGTCACGACTGCACTAGAAGATATAATGTGGTGCTGTGGTGTATCCTTCTGATCTGAAAGAAGTATATTTTGAAAGCATTCCCGCGCATAGGAAGCCATTCTATTCAAGAGGTCGTCCCGATTGAGAACATGAAGATCAGAGTTGATAGGCGAGTAGAAACAGCCAGATATCATGATAAATAAGAAGGGACATGAAGTAATCTTCATAGAGGTTGGTATCATTAGTTAGGACAGGTTGACAACAATCAACCGATAAACAGCAAAAATATGATCTACTGGCTAATAAACTTGGGTTAGAGATGAAATGTCGGACGAAAATCATTTCTGTGTGTTGATTTGAGATGGAATTGTAACAAACTTTGATATACGCTAGCGAAGGAGATTAGTATTTCTGATCACTCGAGGTAGGTATCCAAACGATAGTGCTAAAGACGTTCGGAAGTATCTCATTCATTCACCGCTATGGATTCGACGAGGATGAACCAACAAGATAAACACAATAAATCTGAGAGCGGAACAAATACCGCTAGATTGGGGAATACAAAAAGATAGATCTTTTTTCCCACCTTACTGATCTTAAAATAATTTTTCTTACAGAAATTACGACAATTTCCATAAGAAAAATTGTTATCTAATTCTTATCAAAACCGGGAGATATTTTCCCAAATAAACGTCATTTCTTAAAAGCTAATTTGATTGAAACTATGCTTTTTCCTGTTATGACAGTTACAGAAACCAAAATTATTTCTTATTACAAATAAACTTATTCATTACACAGCAATGCATGCTATAATTTAAATACAGTGTTTTAATTAAACCGAAGAAGTGAATGTTAGAAGCGTTTTTATTCATTATCATAATCAAATTGAATTTGCAAAATATGAAAAAAAATTCAATTTATTCGCAGATACAATTTAGCTTTAAGTTATTTCAATTTTATAAGCTTGAAGACAAACAATTACTTCACAAAATGTATTAAGTCAAACACAATCATTCACTTAACGTCATTTTCCTTCCTTAGTTTTCAGTGTTTAGATTAAAATTCGGTCTATGCAAAGAAAAATTGCTGATTTTTGCAGTGATTTTAGTCTTGCTTAATCAAAAATTAGGAAAGCTTATCTTACTCAAACCAGCAAGAGTTCCATAAGCAGAGGCTCATTGGAGTAGGAGTCAGCTAAGGCATAGCAGAAACTTCATATTTTAAAAAAGTTGAAAGATTTAGCAGTGAGGGATCACTGCGCCAAACTCTAAAAGAAACAAAATGCAACAGAAATGCTTCTGATCGTGAAAAGAAACCTCAAGTTTATAAAATACCAAAAAAGGAAATAAATAACAGAAAGGCTTAACTGGGCCTTTCAGGGTCTAAAAAACTTCTCAAAGCTTAATCTTAACACAGAAAAATTTAGAAATTTTTTGTCGATAATCACAAGAATAATCAAGCAAAGATGGATGGTAATGAGTGAGACTACTTTTTGTAACTAAAATAATGTTCTCACTTTCAAAAAAGAAAATGATTCACCCTGTACATGGAGAGGTCAATTCGCAAAGAATTGTGCAGCTGATCCAATAGCTTTACAAAGCGATCTTTGCCAAAATTTGAAGCATTGAAGCGATCTGATGCTGACACGGCTGAGGTAGCGGTCGTATGAGCGTAGTAAGCATTGATATTCGCAAGCAGAGTTGACAGTACTGCAGGTACCCCTGAGCACATATATCTCGTACAGAGACATGCAAAGTGCGTCATCGCCTGAAATTTACAAATGGTACAAATTAAGAATAATCATTGATATTTACAGGCAGACTCGCACTTCTGTTTTCATGACAGTGTAAACAGAATAAAACTGCAAGAAACAGTTTGCCATATGAGAATGCATGAACACACATCCAAGTATATCATGCGTGCATTGTTTTTCAACATGAGAAAAAAGAATAATTCGACTAATATGAAGAAAATTTGTATTGCACTGAAAGTAGGTTCTAGTGACAAATTTGCTTATCAATTAGTAAACTTCATAATACAAATTAAATTATTTTCGTTATTATTAATCACAGGGAAAGCAAAAGTGCTCTATACGCTCATCAGTAACCTGATAGATGTTTTCGATACCGTAACGCATAGCAAATTCATCGCAAATTTCTTGACCAGTGTCATCAAAATATACTTTCCAAGAGTCATCATCTCTAGCATCTGGAAGTCGAACTTCGTCCTGTTCCGTGCAGTGGTGCTAAAGTTCCATGTGTTAGCATGCATTTATGGCATCAGAAAAGGTAATTATTTGAAAGATTTCGACTTTGTTTTTGATGAAAAAGTAACAATATATGCTGCTAATAAACAATTAAATGAGTACAAATGAGTCCTTATAGAAAGAAAAAACAGAAAAGAAAGTAATAATATGAATCTGAAGGAAATGAGTGACACTACCAACTGATTGCATTTATGATACAAAAATTTTTCAAACACTTAGCTGTTATCTTCTAGCGACCTAATACCTTCCTGCCACAGTTGCATTATTATGACAATTAATTAATTAGCTAATTAATTATTTTTCTTATGAAGTATTTTGAAAAATAACTTTCTCACAGAAAAGATGAATACTTACTTGGAATAAATGTTCATGTAAACATGTGTACTGAATGTGATACGGAGCCAATTTTTCTTCGCCTTTAATTTCAACATTTATGTGCAATCGAATGGCGCCACTTACCGCTGACTTATCCGTTCGTTTTTCTGTATAATTAACACGAGCATTGAATTTTAAACTACTTGAATAGATGAGATCGAGCTAATCTTACGTTTAGTCGTTTTTAGATGAAACTTGGATGCAGTTATTTCCATAATTAAATATAAATATGCCACACAAAAAAGTAATCATTTCTAGCGAATGATTACATTTTTGCTAGTGTAGCGCTGATAATTTTTTATTGAAATCATAAAATATCAGTGATTGAATTCAGAAGTTCATATGTTTTTGAGAGAAAACTAATATGTTATTATTTACAAGTTAGCAGCTGCAAAGAAACAAACCGTATATAAATAGTTACATAAATATTACAAAGTTCGATCTTCTAGGAAAAAAGTGAAAAATATCAGATAGCAGTCAAATATGATTCAACTGCTAATTACTTTTCCATTTTTATCAGCAGCAAACTATTCTCATAATCTCTTACCTTGCTGTTCTTCAAATGCTAGAGTTTTCAACTCGTTGGACAAATTATCCTACTCATTCTAAAGAAGATTAGGAGTTGAGTCTATTGCATGTTTTTTTTCTAACATAAAAATAGTGATTTCTAAACAAATGATACTGAAATAGATATCGAACTACTTCTCTACCTACCGATTTGAAAATTTCTAATTAAGCTTAATATTGAGAACAAAAGAGAATAGCTAACCTAAATTATACCAAACATCCATCTCACCGCTCAATGTCCTCACCTCGATAATTGCTTGACCAAGAAAATCATCTGACTCTCTAGTTAGCTTTTGTCTCAGCTTACTCTTTAAGTCATTATCTTCATCCCAAACACGAATTTTGATTCTATCTGTCGAATTATGACATTCACTGCAATGTCACATTTTGTCCTCACGAAATACTGTAAGGAAACAATGCCAAAATTTCATCCTTAATCTATCAAAAGATTTAAATATTTATTTTTTGAAACATTTGTAGCAGCTTATTTATTAGCACTGTTGGATTACGTATGCTATCTACTGAGAAGAGTACAAGACAAGAAAACTTAGAATCCGCGATTACAATTAAGTTTTTCACGATTTATACCAAAGTTGAAAAATCGTTTAAAAGTTTATTTTGGACAGTAAAATACTGAGAATGACATTTTGATATGAGAAGAAATTTTCGAAGTTTGCCAATGTATAAAGAGTAGTTTTGAGGATAGAACTCATGCGCTTTTTCACTCAGTAATGATATTTATCAATTTATCATATTTAAATTTGCTCTTTTAAAATTAATCGAAAAACAAGCAAGCAGAAAAAACTTTGCAAACTTACAAAAAGAATTTTTCATTCCAGATTGGATTCAGTTCTTGATGTATTGTGCGGGTTCGTTTCTTCATTTTACCTACTTGAGCAGTTACATATGGATCACTCTTACCCGTTTTATCTTTGGCTATCAATCCCTGAGCACAAATTACTGAAAATTTTTAATCAGAAGTATATTTTTTTAGCAATTCCCATTATGAATAAATACAATTGCGCAATTTACTTTCTATTCTTCAGCCAGTTATGAGTAAATAATAACAACGGTAATGTGATTTCTTAAAGAAACTAATATTTTTTTGGAAAAATATCGGAAGGAGTAAAACGGTTTTAACAGACTTCAAGTGATCACTGCTTTAAATTTTTTTAAATATTTTTAAGTTCGAAATCAGGTTTAGTTTATATATATATATACTAATCTGAGCGAATTTACATCTCGTTATTCTATAAATATACTTTTACCTTACCTAAATATTTCAGAAAAGGTCTCTTTCTGATTTTATATCCAATTACTTGAATTATTAGTCACCTGTAAGAGCAATCTTGGCACTCCATTTAGAACTTCCCTCCAGAATACTTGCTTTTACTTGCTTCAATGTCTCCAATTGCACGTTTATATCAATATTGAAAATTATCCTGTAAATATAGACAGTATAAATTGATTGTACAAAGAAAAACTTTTGATGTTCCTAATTGTTGTTGAGTACAATCAACTAACTACTTTAGCCAGTTTTTTGTTAATAAGCACTTGCTGATCACTGGCAAAAATTTTGGTAACACTGTAAGAAAACTGAATATATTAATTTGTTATTGACAAAACTTCCAACAACACTTTAAAATCCACTACATACATCATCTGTAATTCCTTATTTATATCGGATGACTGAAAAACTTTGATCGTATGAATTCCTTGCATCTACCGCTCTAATTTAATTTAAAGCTAATATCAGAGCACAACACAAACCGAACAGTCTCAAAGATTTCAGGTTTATTCCTTTCCTGAATTTTCATTCTATCTCGAATTACGGCCATCAGATTTTGAGCTCGATCTCCTTCGCCATGTTTGGAGCTTTTCTCTGCTGCTCCTAAAAGTACAAGTTATACGTTAGCAAAAGAATCCTTTGAATACTTTTATGACTTGAAAGTGTTTGGGTGAAGAATATTTGAATTGATTTAAGTGAACACATTTTAGCTATCAATTATCAAAAGTAGGAAAAAAATTACTTTGTAAGCAATCTGCACTTATTAAGTCTCGACATTTGTCGTGAACTTTAACGCCACACTCGGCACACTTCAGACCTGAAATTCCTAGCATTCAAATTTGTTTTCATAAAAAATAGTATCTGACTCAAAAGCGAAATGTCCATGTCTGTTTAGCGTGCGCACCACACACATTCGTCCTGACTTGTCTGATCATTAATAATCCAAACAAGTATTAATTCATTCATTTTAGAGCAACTGAGCAGAATAAAGTATAATTTAATAACCATTCATTTTCAATATTAAATGTAATTTTTCCACTCCTCAGTGCAGACTAGCTACTACATGATTTCTCATATCAACTTCAAGCTTAATTTAGAATTATTTGGTAGATATATGACTGACCTTGTCGAGCTAAACCCCACAGTAACCCTTCACATTCATAGCACCAAGTTGGTGTTTGAAAATTGGTCACTTGGAAAATGTGAGGTGTAGTGCAACTGATTGGATAAATCAGTGCTTGTAATGTTTTTTTGTAAACATGCATTTTCTAGAATAATATTATCCATCATTTTTATGCTTGTTAAGTTTAATTTAATATACTATCAGAGAAACGTAGTGGTAATCAAATAAGTGCAATAGAAAAGTGCGTAATGAAATTTTCGCCATAAAATTCAATTTTCGGGTTACAAACTGCAAGTTTAAAATTATCTTCAGACTTAAAGAACTACAAGTTCATTACCAATTCATCATCACCAAATGTTGTTCTGGCAGCATTTGCAAGTCCAGCTTGAGCTCGTTTAGTTGCCATTGTCTGCATGAAAAATAATTCATCTAATTTTTCCATCAGTGAAAAAACAAAAATAGTGACATGCAATGATCACAATGATGACCACAATAGATTTAATGCTCCAAGTAGTTAACATGCACTATTCTGCGTATGATCAGAATACTATCGTCAAGATTTTGTTAATTTTTTGTAGAATAAAGGTATTATGGTTTTTCAAGTGACTGAAATCCCACTCGGTAAATTGAAAATATGAATATCACAATGCTTCTTATTTCTATAGCAGCAGCTATCAAGTTCACTTCTAAATTTGAATCAACTTCTATTAAATATTCAAAATTCTGCATATTAAGACTGAGAAAATTTGCCATATTTCTTTATTGAAAAATAGGATTTAATATTTGTTTATATGTAAAAGTTCCTTCAATTAACTTTTATCATTTATTTTTATTTTAATTTGCTAGCAGTGTTTGAAGAGTTTGCAGTTTGAAAGCTTTGATTTCTTTTAACAAATTTATCTGAGATTTTCACTATGAGCAGGACTGTTGATAAATTTGCTTCAGTAAACCTATTCCATCAAAGACAGAAATAAATACTTCTGAGCTTATTTATACGGCACATTTAAACACTCATTATCTGAAATTTCAAATATTTAATTTCTTATTGCTGTTTTATTTAAGACCACGTCAATTTTTTATTGCTTTGATTTTTTCCAAATTTTGAAGAAATATTTGGAGATGTTAAGAGAAAGAACGTTATTATTTTATTTAAATGTGTTTAAGGTTTTTGGTAGATTAACCCGTAAGATCAGCCAATCTGCAAAAAGTTTTTGCTAAAATCGGAAACTGAATTCTTTGATGACTTAACGACATTGTGATTCTATCTACTTGCTTTGTAACTCAAAGAAAAATGAGTAGAATTATTTTGAAAGTTTTCGTTGAAAGAATTTGCAGTATTTTTCATCTGATTTAGAAAGTCTTGAAAATTTGCAGTCTGTCTGATCAAAATGGAGTGGGTTTTTAAAAATTCTCAATACCTGGACTAATGTTATTGTGCAGAGTATTAGTGAATAAAACTATGCATACAATCTCACAGTGCAAGGAAGCAAATTTCTCAGCATGCTGCGGACAAATTGGCATCTAAAAGTGTAGAGAAGGACCGACTGATAATGAAAATTTGGGATTGCGATGGACTTTAGGTATGTGAAAACTTTATATCCTTTTTCTTAGTATATTTTCTCCTTTCTACTTCCAACAAGTTCTGAAACTAAGCCCATTCTTAACACTTTATCATTCATAGCTAGTACACGACGATAAAACTGTTTTTCAAGTTGCTTACCTTCAAAACCTGTAAGAAAGGAATACGTTAGCATAAAATCAGTTCTTTTTTGATTGAATTTAATACATTTTAGACAAGATTATTAGGATATGCAAGCTTTTGTAATAGTAAAAAGTTTTACAGTTAAAAAATTGCTTCATTCTATTATGAAAAGCAATATAATGGCTACGTATTAATAATTTTAATAGTGGAGTAACTTAAAAAATCACTGAAAGATAACTGAAACTATCAACTAGACTTAAAATCACTGCACGAGCAAAATTTACAGCACTTTGTAGTAGGAAAATAGCTTACTTAAAGTGCTTAAAATGTCATTCTTTCCTTTGAACTGAATCGATCTACATTACTTCTTTTTCTAATACCATATTAAGAGATCTATACTATCAAATCTATCAAATACGCAGTACCTCACAGTCATTTGGAAGGTTATAAGCCCTAGGTTCTAAACTCGTGGAACGACCATGGGATTTTAAACAAATGATATTAAAACTAGAACATTTGGCTGAAATAAGATAAAAGTAGTAATATACCAATTCACTGACGAGAGGTATACTCTTTTTTGTGCGCAATATATTCATGTTAGGCATCGCATCGATAATTCTATAGAAGGCACTTGACGAATTTTCGGCAGTATTCGTCTCAAGCAAAGTTGGCTGAAAGCAGGATGAAAAATATATTAGTCCAAATAAGAGTTAGATGGTAATGTTTGATTTGAATAGAGGAAAAATTTTAATATACCTTACCAAAACCAAATTTTATACCATTAAGTTTGCATGTATTGTGCACTGTATTGACTTTTAGTCAACACTATAAATAATGAGAGGATATTTGGTTTACTGTCACTCTCAAAAAATAAAAATTAAAACAAAATTACGCTTCCGACGGAATACAATCACTAAATCAAATCAGTCTTATTATTAAATAATAAGAATTAGAAATGCAACCAAAAATTGGCAGAACCTCCTCCAATGCCTTGTGTTTGAAAATAATGAAACTTCTATCTGTGTAATTAGACCGCTAATTTCTTGACGAATTTCGAAGATAATGCTTGTGTATTCTGATTAACACTGTCACTGGTTTCATTCTAATTATTTACAAAATTTTCAACCTTAACAGTTTCAGTTTAACACGTACACAGTGTCCACAAATTTATTTGTCACTGTTCTGTAACAAGCAGTTCTCATCACTACTATTTTATTTTGATTATTATCGATGATATAATTGAGGCCGAATAACTCACTCTTTCATTGCTCGGAGTAAAGTTAGAATTTAAATTTGTCGCTGCTTTAGTCTCTTTTTCTTTTGACCCACTCGACCTTACTACATCGTTAAGTTTTAATTGTGACCCCAAGTGATCTATAGCATGGTAAATATTGCATGAAACGCACGAAGTAGGTAATGTCAAATTATGTTTGTATTCGCGTAGACAATCTATACAACTTTCCTCATTGATATTTCGCATTTGAAAATACCACGCAGAAAGTTCATCCAATGAGGAATATCGTTCACAATGCTTTCTCATTGAAGAATTCAACTTAGATAATTGTAATGATGAATACTGTTTAATATTTTGTGGTAATACATTATCTCGTACAACAGCATACAGATCTTTGGAATTCGGTAAACTTGCCGACCGACGACATTTATGATATTTTCGTTGTTTTCTGCTGCAATCAAATTTACTTCGACAAATCATGTTGCTGGCCTTTCGTGTCTTCTTAAACGATTTTGAAAATGCCAAAAGTTCTGAGCTAGTATCTGATGCAGCAGGCTGTTTCATTTTTGATTGACTCAGAAAAACTGATTCCATCACATAATCCTTGATTTAAACACAGTATTAAAACAGTTAATTACAAAGTTTTGACTGAGTAAGTTATTCGAGCAGTCGTATGCAGTTTACCATTCCAACAAGAAAAAAAGATGCTACTGATTATACAGTTCGGTAATTATCAGAAACGAATCTTATCTATGAATTAATGTTCAAATACTTGAATACTTTAAATTATTCAATGTGAATGCTCCGTCAACATAATCGCCTTAGTCACATTGAGATCATTATGCTAGATTATATTTTAGATGAAAATTTAGTTCTCATTGCTAATGCAAGCGTAGCATATTTTTATTTAAACGGGCAGGAGAAAGCAGAATTTTGCATGAAATTAATAATCGGATTTGAAATTCGTATTAGTTCTAAAGATGATTTAGAATAGAACTAAATCACATTTTTAGCATAATTTTAATCAGAAACGCTTTTAGATTCTTAAAGTACAATTACGCCTTTAAATTAAAGTTGCACATAGAAATAACTCAGGAAAACCAAATCAGTACGTTAATGAACAATAAAGATTAAAGAATACAAGAAAAGAAAGTAGTGAAGGCCCGTGTTGTACCACTGGAAGTGCTGATCTAACCACCATTATTTATTTTTGTTATTTTTGATAAACAAAGCACTTCTTCTCTGCTCCAAAATAGCATTCACCTAGCTTAAGCTCGATAATCAGTACTTAGATGAAGTTAACTACATGACACTACAAATTTTAATTATTCTTACCTCATTAATAATAGTGTTTGCCAACAATTGTGATGAAAACAAGTGATTTTCCAGTCAAATCAATATTTTTAAATAACATAATCAGTCATGCTACTTCTAGTTTAAATCTAAAAACACTAAAAATGCACAATTTTAAGTTACTTATGTTTTTGTCCTCGTTCTCTAGCAAAGGACAGCAAGAATAGAGTTGTGAATTAATAATCTTCCAACACTCATTTCAGAATCTAACCAGCAAATTTTGAAAAAAAAGAAAGAAATGAGAATCTTGTAGTTGGGCAGACGTCAAGTTCGCACAAGAAGTTTGTTGTTAAAGATAAAAAATGTGCCGGCATTACTTTTCGAAGACAGATAATTTAGATGCTATAATTATTCAAGTGATTTCCCTAGATAACTATAAATAGAGAGGTACTACAAGATATCATCATCTACTGATATTTTTTGCAGTTAGTCTCATAAGATCTTGAAATCTCAAAAAATTCACTGGTATCAATTTTTGAGCATTCGCCTCTTTTCAAAAAGTAACTGATAAAAAAATGCAGATTAAAAACTGATCTCAGTTCTTCAAGTGAGATTTATATTTTAATACGAAAATTTTTTCTTCTTACCTTAGTGACACTATGGGAAACCTGTAAATGAAAGTAAATGTCTGATTTCAATATATTGCTTAAACTTTGTCAAAACTTACCTGCATTTCTTGACTGCTTCTAATTTTGTTAACAGAATGCAAAAGAGAATTAGCAAAAATCACTTAAATGAAAAGAAGAAAATTGTTTTCAGAGTAATCTAGCATAGTAAAATAACCAACTGCTTCTGACATGATAACAAATGGGTAAGAATGCATAAGTGAACCAACTTACATTATTAGAATTGCATGCAATTATTCAAAGTTAACTTGGAATATGAATGATTTATTTTACAACTTTCTGCCACTGTCTCCCTCGTAAATTTCTTTTTCTTCTCCATAAGCAGGTTAAATTTTGAACAAAGCTATCAGTAGAACAAGGTGAGATTTGCAAATTCTAATCACAAAATGCTCGAGTATCACTAAAAATTCAAACTATAAGAATTAGGAAAAAGATGCAAAGTGAGCAATCAAGCTCTAGAATCAAGATTTGAAGCAACTTTAGTTTTAGGAAACAGAGACAAACTCAATCTTAAAATTTGTAAATCAGAGAAGTTTGCATAAAATCTGCCCAAACTTAACAACATAATCAAAAAAGCGCAAATTTCAAATTAGTACAGAATACTTGGAAAAAAATTTTAAACAAGCTAATTTAATATGCTAAAAATTAAATTCATAAGTTGAAAATATTGAAATTTTTGTATGGCAAAAAGATAGATATGAAATAATTTAAATTTTGATTTTACTTTAGTAATGATTACTCAAGCATCTAAGCGCTACTTGCAATGGTCTATCAAATGCCAGGAACAAGATTTCCTTCTATAATGTTTTTAGGAATCCATAAATTACAAATGTTATCTACTGCCATATCACAAATCATGTTTAGTAAAAATGACAAGCGAATAGCTCTGTTTCCGTGCGTGATGAATGCCAAAGTATGTTTTAGTACTTCAACTTCATATAATTTATCCACATCAAACTCAATAACTAATAAAATCAACCTTTAATTTTGAGCTAAGGATGTAAATCACGAAAGTCAAGCAATCAAATACCAAATTTGAATGAAGTCAACCCCACAATTTAGTGAAATAACTCGATGTAAAACTGAATTTCATGATTTTTTTTCCAAAATTATTACTGCAAACTTATGCGATAAATCAATTCGCAGAGAACAAAAATTGAATTGATCAGTAATTGAAGTTTGATTTGAATAAGATTCTGTAGTAAGTGTTGCCATCCGAAAATTTGATGGAAAACTTGAAACGGCAGAAATTTAGTCACTGAAAATTATGAATATTTTCAGGCACATGAAATATCTAAAATATCAAAGACTCAGCTTTCCATGATCAAAATTCATCATTTTTGATGATACGATTTGATTGAATTTTTGAACTAACAGTTGGGCTACTCAAAATACAAGACTGATTTTCTGAAAAGCAGACATCTGTATATTAATATCCAAGACATGTGATCAGAAAAGAAGAAGGAAATCAGTTTATTTGATAGTTTTATAAATGGGAAGCAAAAGTTTATAATTTATAATGTGATCTTTTCAATGCTCAAAACCATGCTAAATACTGCACAGCGAGGTCAGCAAAGCAGATTCAGTTATTTGTTGCTGAGAAGAAGGTCATGGACGTTTGCGGATGCTTTTATAGGTCGGATGTCAAAAGCATGTCAGCAATTATAAATGCAAGTTGAAGTGCAAAGAAAGAAGTCATTTTCTTTCTAATAGTCCAAGACTTTTTATTAGCCAGCATCTAACTTCTAGGACGGATTCCTGTTTTTCTGTGCAGATAAAACCAACAAATAAAGCTTCCGTCAAGAACCAAATAATTGTTCCCTGTCAGCCACTAAAGCCTACATATTTCATGGGCAGTAACCAACAGATTTGTTCTGTATCAATAGTTCTTCTGCTCTTGTATGCAGAGTAAGTTACCTTTGATGAAAGCTTTTCAAAACTTAAGCCCAATTCAGAATAAAATTACAAGGTTGATAGAAATATAACCTTGATGCCGAGTTTTCGGCATGCTTCGCTATAGGCTTGATGCCACAAATCTCTGTAATTTCTTTTCGATCTCAACTGTGAATCACTTCTGAAAATAAAAATGTTGCCCTCCATTTAAAAATAAATAAAGAAAAAATTATGACTGCTAGTTTTATGCTTTGAAATATGACTTAGTCAATCTTACGGTTGATTCCTGGAATTTTTGTCAGTTTGAAGAAATACTAGCGACGTAGCTGGATGGCTCTTGGGCTCCTGCTTGTACTCGGTGTCGAAAGTATGATTGAATTCATTTTCTACGCTTTCCTTCACATCTCTACAATTCACGTAAATCAAACTTAATCTGCTTGTTTCGTAACTCTTGCAGTGATGTACTACTTTTTTCTTTTACTTTCACTTTCGTAAGGGCAAAAAGAGCTACTTTTCCAGAGAATTATGAGGTTGGTTGCAGCAATGGAAGCCTCCAATAGTTCCGTTAGCTAACGGTATAGATTGCTCGCTAACTGCAGATGTCTGTCCGTCAGATTCTTTTGCATAGTGATCGGTTTCAGTTCTACTGAAGGAATCACGCTCGGATTCTGATGGAGGCATATCATACTGACTTGTAGTCGATGAAAATCTTTTCCTTCAAATGAAAAACATGAAATTCTTCATGCTGTACAAGTAGGAACAAACGAACGAGCAATGTTAATTTTTTTTGCTACTTCTTTCCATTTTCTTATTACTATATTGACTATTCTGGAAAAATTGCAAAGTTAATGTTTTCTGTTCATAATAATTGCTGTTAGTATCGTCATAACTAATAATTGCATTCTATCACGTCAAGTACGCCACCACCTGTTGCCACTTCAAATGCTGAAATTACTAATCACAAATTCAGTCCCACAATCTTCCTTTTTGGACAGAAAATACTTTTTCTGAAAGATCGCAGTGAAACTGCCTATGAATTTAAACTTACTGTGCCACAATGCTCGGGTCGCTCCAGTGCTCCTCCTCTTCGTCTTCAATCTGATAGCGCCTAAATCAATGCAAAACTTTTTCTATGAAGCAAATTCCTGACAAATAATGATAACGACAATAAGTGTCCTTAAGAATAAAAATAATCTGTAAATAAATTTGAATCATTTAAAAAAAACAGTTTAGAATTGTGTGTTAATGTACAGCATAACAGTGATATTTTCTTGTGAACAGTTACCATTCAACTAATTACATTTAAAGAAGTTTGTTTATATGTACGTTGCAAGTTAATCTCACGTAATTTAACGTGAGAAATACATGCATACCTGCTTACTGGATACATAGCTGGATGTGATGGTTGTGGCCTGCTGTTGTATGATAGCGGTTCTTGCTCTTCTGTCCAATCGCCATTTTCGTCTTCCCAATGCTCCCTGCTGCAATATATCTTTCTCAAATGTTTATTAAAAGTTCAATCTTCTCTGTTTTAACAAAATTAAGCATTTCACGGCTCACAGGTCTTTTCTATTAAATGAAATATCCATCCATCTTCAGTGCTCAACAAAAGCCATACTTGCTATCTTTAAAAGATAACGCTTTAATATATATAAAAACTTTTTTAAATCAAAAAGAAGTGAATACTCGTTTTGATAATCTCATAGTTTTCAGCAAAAGCAATTGCCCGATTGTGATTAAAAATTGGAAGAAATATTTAGTCAGAATCGAATAAAGAAAGATTCAGCGACAGAAGTAGGCTAAATTTACTATTTATTTTCATTTGTTGTTTATCACTGTAAATTATTTATTATTGTTTATTATTTAATATTTATTAATTGTTATTATTATTAATTACTGCTAGTACTTCTGAATCGAATATTATTCTAGCTTCACTATGAAATGTATTTTATCTTGACTATGAAATGCTAGAGTTACAACTAATAATAACGAGAATGTGGACTGAGAAGAACTTCGGTCACTATCTATTCGATGGAAGTATATAGTAAACATGGCAGTGACTAAATTCATGGTTGGAAAATAAGAACAAAAAAGATCAATTTCAGTGATCATGAAGTATCTTAATTAAGATTGTAATTGTCTCAATTACAAATATTACTGGCGACAATGTAAACTGATTATGGCTATGGTTGATAACACTGACAGCCGTATCAATAGTTAAGCTCACATTTACAATGCTGTAAAACAGTGATTTTGAGTTTTCATTAGCTAACTATTCATTATTCTCAAATTTATCTATTGAATACATAAATTATTCTCAAATTTTTTCTTAGAAATCTCTTTACAATACTTTACGCTACTGAGAAAAAATGAGCATGTCAAAAAATAAAAGTCAAACAAATGTCAGAGGAAAAAAATTAAATTTCTGGATGGACAAAAGTGAAATATTACGATATTTTTGTAGTTAAACAACTGTCATTTGTGTTAAAATTTCGTTTGAAATTCTTGCATTTTTTTTGTAATGAGAAAAGAAAACCCAAAGACAATGTTAGAATTATAATAACGAAATTCGAACAAACGTGATTTAAGGCTTATTCATGCAAGTATTAAGTAATATTTATATGTTCTGCTTTTAGTTTCTACTTAATTTTCCCAGAAAAAAAAATTCCTTAGATAAATTAGTAACTTTAACATTTTTTACAGTTAAAAGCAGTAAATGTGTTTGAAAATTATTCATATTCTCAATAATGACTTTTGAATAAGAATAAACTTTGGTGTAATAATCTTTTCCATGAAACACGCTAGTTGGTAACCTTGTTGATTATTCACAAGAAAATGAATGTCACCTAGAATCTGGACCATCGCGATAATCGTCATTCTGAAATTGCTCACCAGATGTGCTTGGTAGAAAGTAATCGTCCAACTCTCCAGTAGATCGGTGACGTTTATGGCGATATTCGTTATTACAGCTGTAAGCGATCATTAGATTAAAAGAAATTCATGAAACATTTTTAAAAATTACATAAAGTATGCGTGTTAGCATTTTTCCCAATTAATCAAATTGATAAGTTTTTAATAGTCTTTGAAAAGTTTTCATTAGTTTCACTATCATTGGAGTCTGAGCAAAAGCTTAATATTATAAATGTGTAATAAAGTCTCCATTACTTATTTAATCAAGAAAATGTATGACAGTGCAAAAAAAGCTTCAACCTATTCGGATACATTTCAGAACTGATGCACTGATCGATATGATCAGTATCATAAGCATTCTGCAGTACTGACTGTTGTTTTACCGGTACGTCTATGTCTGCATAATGTGACGTTGAGGCATTCGTTTCTGCTGCATGTCCGTCATAGTATTCATCTAAACATTTAACACATTTTCTTTCAAATTCAAAAGTGAAGATGCTTTTGTTTCTGAAAAAACAATATTTGAATTGTTAGATTTTGAAATGAGCAAAAAATGAGTTCAGAAAAATTCTTCACATTGATTTGGTAACGAAGTAATTACAAAAACAAAGTAAGAAAGGTTCAAAAATAAATTCATACGCTTGAGCAAGCAAACGAGTTCTATATAATATCATTTCAAAATTTTAGAGACAAGTCTTATTATTAGATAAGAAAAAATAAATTCACTGAATACTGTAGAAAGCGAGAATTTTTTTGTGAATTCACATAAAAATAAAGACGTGTCAAAATTTTAAGTATTTGGAATAGTAAATGTATACGTAATTAATTACTTATTTACGGAATTTCAAATAAATATAAACATACTACTCACAATAATACAAGAGAGTTAGGTTACAGAACTGTGTAATATACAAAAGCTTAGAAGTAAATTATATATATATATATATAATTTACTCTATATATATATAACTTACTTATAATTTACTTCGATATATATATCATATGCAAAACAATAGTAAAAATAAAGCTTTATGCAAAAAAAATTGTTGATAATTTTTGCATCGAATGAAAAAATACATCGATTTTCGAGAAAACATTAGAATCCGGTGGATCTGAGGATAATAATTAGCTTTAATCCTGAAGTACAATGGAAGAATGAATGAATGAGAGAATGCATGAATGAATAGGTAGTAAGAATGATTTAATGGGTAAATAAGTAGCAAGCCTTAAATGCAAAATATCTAAATGCCAGAGCTGTAAAAAGAATGAAAGCCAGCTTCTTTAGTTAACCAAGAGCAATACAGAATTTCCTGATTCCACACGTCTACTTTACTTTACGTTGCTTTCAATTTCATTATCACTATCATTGGTATTACTTATATTGATTTCCAGTATTATTGTTATATTTTAATTAACCATATAATATTCTTCGAAGTATAGCTATTCGATAATTACTTGCCATAAATATTTTATTGCTATCACTATCATTAACTTATTGTCTCGATTTATTATTCATCTTTGTCCATGTAAATCACTTGCATAATAATAAAAACTCTACTTTACTTTTCCATTGGTGTTTGAAGATTCTGATATTTTTTCCTGTTTCAGTTAAAAAAAATTTTATGACTAAAACAGACCTGATTTTTGTACCTGCCTTCCATGAGCATCATCAACAAGATCATACTGTTGTCGATAGGCATCTTCTTCATCCTCATAACTTGCCTGCAGAGTCTGTTCATGGGATAATTATCATTGTTTACAGAGGCTATATCACGCCTCTATCATTCACGCAAAAACAGTTCTTCATAACTATTTAATGCAAATGATATCTGTTCAGTACCATTCACCTTTAAAGTTATTAATCTATGAAATATTCTAATAATGTCTATCAAAGCAGTAATAACTATATGATATGTGGAGAAACGTTTAGCACGGATTAACTTTGAAACTAAAGCCCGAAAATCTAAAATTTGTTCTATTCAAAGGTAGTAGTGAAAAATATCAAAAAAAGATTAAACCATATCCATCATGTGCAGATAGTAGATAGCACATAAAGTAATGCTGCAGAAAATGTTTTTGATCACTAGTAAGGAGCGAACGGCTTAAAATGAGCTATCATCTCAAATACTAATGTCCACAGCAAAAGCAGGCATTAATGAAGCAAAAAAAAATCCACCATTCATACCAAATTTAATGAACCAAAAGCAAAACATCTGTTTCGCACGAAAGAAGAAAGCTTAACCAAACAAAACAAAAAAAAACTGAATGACTTAAAAATTAGGAAAATTACCTGTTCAAACTGCAAAAAAATTTTGTCATATTGCCTTGAATTTCGGCTGGGATGTAAATGACTGTCCCACTGATGCACTGAGCTGTTGGGATTATGCACAGGGAATGACACATCTGATGTGTAATCTGAATCCTCTGAAATCCCAGCTGCAAGAAGTCAAAATCATTGTATGAATTGAGAAATAATTTGAATTACATTCTTTGTGCATTTGTAATTCTAAGTTTTCATTCAATTATTATAGTAAAAAATTCGTTCAAATTTCTCAATATGAATCTTTTCATAGGTATTTGCAAGCTTGAATTTGAAAAACAAGCAAAAATTTTAATTAAAAATTTTAGTGTCAAATAAAGCGTAATTAACTCAAATTTGCAGTCTTCATGTACTAATTAATTCACATAAATACTTAAATTGTCCATTTCTGAAAATAATATTTTGTTTCTCAATCAGTAAGTTGATCGAAAAAGTGTGAAAAATTACATAATGGTTTAAAAAAATTGAGTAATATCTGAAAATTAGGAGCTATTTATTTAAAATTAAATTATAATATAATAATTGGTTTTATAAAAAGCTAAGCAATAAAAGAAAATTTTAATATGAGTTAAGAAATGCTTCAAATAAACTATTCGCAAACATGAAATTGATGCTAACAGACCTCATTGTTGAATTAAATTATTCAAAGCATAGGAGTAGCAAACTTTTTTACTGAATAAGTAGTACACATTTTGCTAAATAACAGTGAGGTCACGGAAAATCTTAATGCTTGATAAGTATTTTCTAGTTGAATGCTATTCATGACAAGAAATGGTGTTGAATTTCCTTAGTCAAAATCAGTAACTTGAGATTATTTTCTAGGAGAAAAATTATTCAGTAATGTGGTTAAAAAATCCAAATAATTTCTTAAAGTTTCGTCAACTTTAGCAATTCATTGAAAACAAATCTTATTAATCAAATTACCCTGGCAACTAATTGAGCAAAGGATGATGATTTTTTTAAATATTTTTTTCATGAATTTTCACTTATGCAATCACAAGAACAGAAATGCAAGTGTTAGGAAGATAATGAAAATTTGTTAAATCTTCGATGGTCGAAAATTGATGAAATTCATGAAAAAAATTAATTTCCAAAAATCTCAATTCTTAGTAGTTGATATTTTCATTTATTTTTTAAGTCAAAGTACAAGCTTCAAATATTCCGAGTTCAATTGCTTTTAAAATGAACTTGAACTTTGAACTTTGACTTGAACTATTTTTTGTAATACAAAACTAACCATTAAGCAGCATTACAAATTATGGCAAAATAAATTTGTGAGCATAAATTCGTTTCATCTTAACGAAAAATTTGGATTCAAAATACTTTACATCTTTAAGGTAATTAAGTTAATAATAAAATTAGTTAGCTCCAAATTTTTGATTAAATTTGAAGATAATGCTAATCTGTGATGGATTAATATGGAACTGCTAGCAAAGTGAAATAAAACGAAAAGAAGGAAGAAAAAAGATGCGTAGAAATAGCTTATTTAATGTTTCCGTGCAGACTTCAAAATTCAGTTGTATCACAGTTACAAGGAGTATTAATGATAATCCGAGTCTAATATTGAGAAATTAGAAGGGGAGTTGTTGAGAAATTAGAATTATATTAAGAAATTAGAAAAAAATAGAAGTTGCTATGATGCCAGCTGAAATGCAACATTTTCATTACGTTATTAAAGCTGAGAATATGATGTTGTTGACTGCACAGCATTCAAAATCCTTCAAAAATATTTAGTGCTTGAAGCCATTTATGAAATTAATATCTTCTACATTTGACATCTTATTTATTTTTTAAGACGTTCGCTAATTTTTTCTATTTAATTTCTCATTATTTGCAATAGGTAGAAGCTAACAACAACAAAAAATAAACATCAGTACGAATTTCTGAATCCTATCAAAATCAATGCAATGTGTACAATAAGAATATAATTTAATTCAGACATTTAGCTGATTAATAGAAATGAGTGTACAAGTGAGATAGTGAAAATTTGTTTAGAAAGAAGAGAGATTCAGGCAGAAGGAATGGGCAAAACTTTCTAGAGAGCTCATCGCAAACGGCAACGTTTCAGTGCTGACGACTTATTTTAATTAATCTCTTCAACATGAGTATGAGACAGAGAAATTTATGATTAATGAGCAGACTATTTAATTTTGCTTTTGTTTTAAGCTTATTTACGAATACTTATCCTAAATCTACAATATGGCTTTTATAATTTGATACTTTGATCCAAAAAGACTTCAACCACAAAATTTTCTAATACCAACCAAACTTTCGCTATATTTAGCTTGTTCAATGGAAAAAATAAATAATAAATATCGTTGCGGGATTAGCTGTCTATAGAAAGCATATATGAGATCAATTATTTATGCAGTTGGTGAATGTCTGCTGAAACAATTTAAAAAATAAACTGACATAAAAATCAAGATAGAAATCAAGATTTATGCTCCATTTGCATGTATTTTCCTGCCAGAAATAATGGTACCAAAAAAGCTGCGGAAACAGTGAGAGCAATATTGTTCACATTTTGTCTGAATACATTCATAAATTTTCATGCAAAGCTATAGATATAACTATTGTTCTAGGCACATAGAGCTGGTTTCCAATGAAAATTCAAATATATCAACTTACAATGTGTAAATGGAGCACGTTGTTGTTGCCAAAGCTCCTGAAAAATAAAAACATATAGGCTGATGGATAAATTTAAATGCTTGGAAATTATATTTGAAAAACTTATAAATAAATAGATGAAACTTTATAATAACAAATACGCGATATTATTTGTTGTAGAATTATTTTGCTTATTCAAGGGAGTCCAGGAGCAATACATAATTTTGATAACAGGTGAAATGCAACTGATATTATGCACAAAAAACATCGCATGGCTTAATATCAAAGACTTCTTGCGAAAATAGTCATAAATTGAAAAAATGTGTGAAAAATTATGTGTGATATAAGTATAAGCAGCAAAAAAAGGTAAGCAAAGAAAAAAATATATATGAAAAAATTATAAGTTAAGGTTTTTACTTATTTTCACTTGTACGAAAAATTCGCTTCATACAGTAATCTCGAAAACGTAAACACTCTCACGTTAAATGAATTATATTTTTATTATTTAAATATAATGTTATTCATCAAAATTCTAATCATATAAAAAAGATAAGGCGTGGCTGTTCTAGGTGCGTGATACATATTTAAGTGCAATGAAATAATTATTAAAAATCATTTGAGTTGTAAATTGGTGAACGATCAATCAATGAAGAAAGTGGCAATAAGAAATAACAAATATTTTTTTCCGAAAATTTGCGTGATCGATCACGTAGGAAATGACCAGAAGTAGAAAACGATGTGCAAGCTATGCTGCATTTCTAAGATATAATGCGTAAAAGCATTGCGATTTATTTCTCGTGCAGTTAACCAATTACACAGTGATACATATTTAAATTTGTGCAAAATTTTGATGAAAAAAGTCGAAAGAGTGATTCTACGTCAAATATTGCTCGCATTAATTCAGTTAGTCGCTGCTAAGAGAAAGGAGTATAATAGTTTTGGTGATACAGCAACTTTCATATTACTGGCAGGAGCATGCAGGTGCAACCTTGCTTATTTCACGAGCATTAAAATGCACCTGGATCTATACTTGGCCATTTATTCATTTACTCTCTAGGGCTACACAGCCATAATCTATTCTTAGCATATGAGCTGATCTTTTTTAAAACGTGCAAAGATGTTGAGTACGCATATGCAGTCAGCATAAGACTTATAACTTCTATTCCATCTACATTTCTCAAAAATTAACTTCCAAATAGTGATGAAAACTATCCAGCACATATATTTGAATGTCTTGACGAAGAGTAACATTCAAAGGTTTCTCGGAAATTAGCTATAGATTGTTTTATGAAGTATATTACTATTTTATGTACTAAGAATCAAAAAAAGCTCAGAGTATGATTTCTCGTTACTTTATAAGTTCTCGTTACTTTCTAACATTTTGTTTTCAGAATTGCTCTCAGAGAAATAGTTATTAAAAAATCATAATTAATGTACGAAATCAATCAGAAATTTCTAATAGTGACTATATTCTCCTTTGCATTGCTAGCATTATTCATCTTTATAACTGTAGACAAATTTTTACGACTGCCGCCTAACTATTTATTTATCTATCCATATTCGTTAAAAAACTTCAAAAACAGTTGTTATATCCATGAAAGATTATAAATTGCACTACTTCATCCATGCTAAATTCTCAGTACTCTTTCTATAAATATTACACGCAAAATACCAATAAAATAACTAAATGCATATATGAATTGATATTTACTCATTTAAAAACAAATACGTTTTGTTTAGCAAATTATTCTTTCATGCCAGAATAGAATTTGTACAGATGATGCTAAAGACGACAAAGCTAAAAAGCTGGACAAATAAAAGCCTTCAGTTTTTATTCTAAAAGCAAGAATTAGTATTTTTCAAATAGAATTTAATTTGAAACAAAATGTATGGAGTGGAATGAGCTCAATGAATGAAATGTTGATAGAGATTTTATTCTTAATATGAGAAAAATGGTAATAATATCACATGTAATTACGTCTGCTCTTTTGAAGATTGAAAAAAAGGCATATTCAAGACATAGCTGCATGCAGTTAGAAAATATATAAAATCATTATACTTTGCTAAGATTAAGCTCGAAAGACAGTCATCCAAACTGACCCTCGCATTATACATGAGAAATCATAATTAATTATGATATTTATGGTTTTATACGAATTACAATTGGAAAACAATTTGCCATATGCTTTTAAGCGTATTTCTGATTAGAAAATCTTTTTACTAAAATATCAGTAGAGTCAATTTTAATAAAAATAAGTTGTATTCAAAGCAAAATCCACATTAGAAAGCTTGATTAGAATTTACGTCATGAAGTTAAAAATATCAAACTTAAAAAAATATTCAATTAAACGAATAGATAGTTTTTTTTAAAATTTTTTTTACATCCTATATCATTCATGCTCGAGTCTGTTTAACCTCTGGAGGGTCATTATCTCGAGATAGCAGAAATGAAAAATTTTTAACTAACACCAATTTCGATGAGTCGATTCAGTGCTTGCAATTTAGCTTGCAACTCTTCTGCATCTGCGCCTTGAGCATCTGCAAGTAATGCAGTTTTTGTTTATTTAATCTAAGCAATATTTTTGAATTGATAAATAAAGAATTGAGCAATGAATAATTAATTCTTACTACCTAAAATTTATAATATATTTAATCAAAAATCAAACTTTAATAAAAAAAGTAGATGTATACAGCATTAAATTTTGCTGATTTTAGAATTATTCATTATGTATTCTTCTAAAGTACAGCAGTCCTTAATAATAAAGGTTTCACAACTTTTGCACGTGTTATATAATGCATTATTTTTTGATTTTTACAAATACCACATTGATAATTACTGCATCTTTGCTTTTCAGATTCCCTAATTGTGATTCTAAGCTGAAACAAATCATACTTTACAATTTTTAGGCCGAAAAATTGTACAGTTTTATGAAACAGTTACTAGCTAGTAGCATTTAATGCTTTTTATCTTCAATTCCACATTTGCTTCTTCAAAACCAACACTTCAGAAAGCTGCCTCTATGAAGCAGAAAAATGATAACACCAATAATTTCAAACAATAACTCTTTAATATTGATTGTGATAAAAATGGCAGCAGCGCTATCATAACATATTTACATCAAAAACTCATTTTGCTAATTACTAACAGCTTTTTCTGAGTTTGTCTAGTAAATTCTTTCTGTCGCTCATTTTGACGAATATGGACATTCACACGAAAATTACTTACTTGAAACTAAATCTAGCTATGAAACTATGTCTAAAGAGCGAGAGATTTACAGAAAGCACTGACCATATGGCAGTTCGAAGCGTACATCGACAAGGATTGAATGTCCAGTAGGACCGCTAGTTCCAATTGTTTGACCATTTCTGGTTTGTAATTCTTGATCAATTTGCAACCATTTGCCTGGCCCAGCTTCATTACTATACTGCACTGATGTTAATGTCAAATAATGCAAACCTGTAATTGTTTAAATCAATTTCTCACAGATATCACTATTGTATTTATTATTTGTATGAAGGATACGATTGTTTTACGGGTCAATACATTTTTGAAAGCAATGTAAAACTGATTTTTTCAAACATTGTAGAAAAATTAAAGAGCTTAAAAATGAAATATTGAATAGACAAAAATGAAGTAATCAGTTTCAAGTAGTTTGTAGGCAAATTATATTTGCTAAAAACTTACTTTGAATATTCAAAATCAAATAATTTCAATTATATAAACAATTCAAATCATAAAAGTTTATTTCATTTCGAATCACTCATTGTTGCATGGCACCTATATTTTGTGCTCATTTGCTCCACAATTCTTCTTCTGCCAATTAAAATGACAAAGTCAACAAGTCGACTTTCATTCATCTAACTTTTTCGATGTATATGTCGAATTTTAAAGAAGCAAAAATATAAATAAATGGTAGCTAACCAAGGAGTTTATCCCAGAGGACACCTTTATTCCAAAGCTCCAGCATCATGCCATTATCAATTCTGTTCGTTTCACTACAAGAATTACTCCATGTCTTACAATCAGAAAAAACGACCCACTTTGTTCAATAAATCTTAATTTTCTCGCAAATGTTAAGCAAACTTTGACTTATAATAATGGTTTTCAAGTTTTCTGATTTCCATTAAATCTCAATAAGTTTATTGCTTTTAATGGGTTAAAATCTTTTAAAAAACTTCAGTAACACTAAAATATTAAACTAAAGTGAGTCTTACAAGATGAATTCTTGCTCCCAACATGGTTGATTACCCTTCACCGTCATAGTTGTCGACTTTACATTTTGCAACTTTACCACAACGTAAGAATTGAATTCATCTAGAATTGAATTACATGAAATGGAATAAAAAGGAATGTTAAGTATCAACTAGCTGATTACTTACTTAATCACTTCATAGAAATATTATAAATTTACTTTGGCCTACAATAGAACTTTATGATGAAAAATTTTTGCACAAAAATCGTCATTTTTGGATAAAGATGGTTTACAAATGCTTTGATAGTTTAGCATAATTTAAGATAAAAAGAACATTCTGAATGATATAATGCACATTTTTTCTAGCAATGTGTTTGACAAAAAATTTAATCCAAACATGCATCACAGTTTCTCGAATAGATACGATGGAGAAATCTATGACATTTGATTTAAAATTCACCACACCAGATGAATTTTAGAAACGAAATATATAAATCAGGGTGTTCTGTTTAAATTCTATACAAATAAAAAAGCATTACATTAATTAGTATGTGCAGGGATAATAGCCTACGGACTATGTACTATGGTTCCACAATGTGTTTGGACAATTGTTTCAGATGACAGAAATTATATGACTAAATGCATATATGAAAAGTGAAAAGTTTCAAAAAATAAAAAAAAAATCTGACGTAAAAATTATATCTTAGCAAAAATAAAGATAACGTAAAGTTGCGTCTGCAGCACTGGTATCACAATAATAATAATAATGTGACCTACCTAAAGATCCTTGAAGTCGAGCCTTCTTGACTGAAAATTTCATTTTATTACTTTATTTGACAAATTTTTGAATCGTTTGCTGTTTCTTAAGCAATTTCAACTTATACTCGTGATTAATTATACATGCATGCGTTTGTTACAGAAAGTTAATTTGAATTAGATTGTAAACTAAAATTCATTCTAGACTATTTGGTTAAGGGAGTAAATTATCAAAAATAATTTGATAAAAAAACAATGTTTCCAGTTATAATACAAAATAAACAACTTACTAGTGATGCACAAAAGCGACATGAGCAGAGGATTTTTGCAGTAACTATTTCATAGTGCGCTTCAAGCAGCATTAATTAATTATCACTGACAGAATAAGTGGTGTTAAAGAGGAAAATATCAGAAGATAATCAGTAACTTCATAGCAAACAAGCTTCATTTCTCATGTAAGTGATAACATGTGGTCCTCGCTGAATAAACCATAACAAACCATTGCTTGTCCTGTTTACTGTTAGCAAATTAACACCAGGAATTCGGAAAGAAGCAAATGTGCAAGATGGAAGTACTAATGATCATGTGATATGTCGATGAATGCACGAACGCAAATGAAGTAATGTAAACGAAAGAGAACAATAATGATAGTATGAAGCAGTGAAATGGTAATAATAACAAAAGTCTGAAAAGGATCAAAAGAAGATGTAGAATGAAATGTGGGATATGGAGTTGCGAGGGAATATATTTATCCCTTGCTTTTAAGATTGAAATGTGCACGAATTGATGGCTGTTACTGCTGCTGCCGGATGGTTGCTTGGCTTAGAGTAACTTTACAAGCACCGTGGAGTGAATGAGTAGATGAATGAATGAATGAATGAATGAATGAATGAATGAATGAATGAATGAATGATTGAATGAATAAATGCATGTATGAATAAATCAGTCTAAACTCTGAAGATTACTCGATAAAGCCATCTTAAATTCTTTAAATTTAGTCCGCATGTGCGTGTGCGTGTGTATGTGTGATGTGTATGTGAGAGAGTGTGTGTGAGAGCATGCGTGAGTATGAATGTGACGATTAAACTGAATCTTTGCAGTATATCAAGAAGAGAAAGGATGGCTGCTTATACTGAATATATTAAGCTTTCTAGACTGAAGAAAGCTAACGATCCTACCCTCGTCATTCATTGCTTGCTTTAGCTAATGACTTGGACAAACCTAAGCTCAAGCTTATTTGGAGCTAGTCTAAACTCGCTGCACTCTATTTAAATAGTAGCAGCAAAAACTCACTTGCAGATGACAAGTTTGCATTATCGCAAAATGTAACCAAATTCTTGAGCCTCATAGTAGTCTAGGCCCAGGCCTTCTTGCTTCTTGCTTCTTGCTATCTGCTAACTCTTTTTGACTTCTCTTTACTTAATGATACACACGCAGAGAAAGTTCTATGTAACCGTAAGTAAAAGTTGTATGTAGACGTAACTAACGAGTTGTTCCTTACATAAATGATGCTCGATAACTCCTATCTTACGGAGTAAACTAACACGTCATTGACTATTATGTTGTTGAACAAACTAGAACTTCAAATGCACTTGGGACATTTGTTTTCTCAGCTTATGGGAACAAAAGTTAGCGCAAACACTTTTTGTCAAACTGTTCCCTTCGCTCATTTCAAATCATTCACTATTTAAGCTCGGAGAGCACTTTGTAAATAATTCTAATCAATCTATAAGATAAATAGCATAACATAAACTCTGCACACCTTATTTACCCTATGAACTTGTCAACTTTACATCGTCCATCATTTATTCACAATAACAGCCAAGCATATAAATAGCCGTTAACTAAGAAGTCAACCCACTTTATGCAAACTTCGCACTCTTATCATGAACTTTGCCCACAATTTTCACACTAAGATTTTATCATTATGATTATTTTTCAGATATTGTAAGTAACAAAATCTATATACACGTGATCGCATTATGATTATTATTAATATTTGTTCTCAACATTACAAAAATGCATTGTTTTCAATAATACTTTTCAAAACTAGTTTTTCATCTGCGACTGCTCAACAATGCATTTTTTTTCACAT
Source organism: Thelazia callipaeda (assembly GCA_900618365.1). Taxonomy (NCBI): domain Eukaryota; kingdom Metazoa; phylum Nematoda; class Chromadorea; order Rhabditida; family Thelaziidae; genus Thelazia; species Thelazia callipaeda. The sequence continues at coordinate 43,439 of UYYF01000001.1, forward strand.
ACGTTCTCAAAAATAACTCTATCGACAGGCAATTTGGATAGTTTTTCAATAACAAGCAATGGAAAATATTACAATTGTGATGACATCTTTCATTCGTTCAAAAATTAACTTTTCACTTACTGTATTCTACAAATTGCTGACTGCACGAAATTTCTCCACATTACATCTTTGATTTTTTTGTTTTGAATCTGTCATCACAAATTCGGTACTGATTGAAAAGTGTGTAAAAAACAAGCTTTTTCTTACCTCTTTCTCAATGTATCAACTAGCAATCTTTTTACGTTAGAAATAAACATACTAGAATAATTCGTGTGACAAAAAAAACTTAGATATATATTAAATGAATAAACTTGATCAGTCACACAAGACAGCTCAATATTAAAAGTTTGTCAAGGAAATTAATTCAAACGTTTAAAAACAAGACATAATTTTTAAATTTAAGTTCATACGTAAGCGAAACTGTTATACGTGTTTCTTAATGCAGTTTCTTATTCATATGCTTTCTATCAGTAACTTTCGTGAAATTGAAAAACTTCTGAAAAAGGCAATACTCGCCTTGTCAATCACTGATTATGTAATACATTTCTTTTTTTTGAAAATCAATATGCCTGAATTTTTTTTACGCTAGTCCTATTTTCAAAAATTTTGAACAACGACAAGCAAATTTAATTTTTTATTAGAAAAAAATACTGATAAATGAATCACTAAGAATTAGACATCAAAGTCTGAAGTGTAAATTTACTTTGAGGAAAAAAAAGAGCGAGAAATAACTTTTGACAAACTGTCCAAATCTGTCAATAATTTTTCCTTCAATCTCAGTACTCTTTAACTTCATTTTTGTTTTAAATAAATTCTGCAAAAAGTGAATAATAACCAGCATTTCTGTTCTTCCCCGCCATTCATTAGAAGCACGTATTTTTGATCTTAAATTTCAAATTAATTCATTACAACAATGACTTAGAAACCATCACATGTGATGATAACAAGAATAATGAAAAAATATAAAGGTCAAAAGTATTAATTATAAATAATAATTGTTGAATGAAAGCAAGCGCATTATTCATATAAAATCAAAGGATGGCTTTGGTGCATTTGATAAATAATTATTTAACTACATGAGTTGTGTACATTTGATAAACAATCTTCTGAGGACATAATTAAGCAGAGAAAAATGAATGAATCTTTATTCTAATTTTGCATTTCGCATCGTTTATAATTGGTTAGTTTTCAGTAAAGATAGAAAAATATTAATTAATACTTGCAATTACTCATTTTTCTTCTAAAAAAGTGAATTGAAGTAACGCAGAAAAAATGCAATGAAAAATTGTTGACGTCAAATAGGAGTAGATAATTCTTCATTATTTGCTTATTTTATGGACACAGCAAGTATTGCTGCTCTATTAAAGAATTTATGCACAGAAATTCAGCATACGGTTTGCTGTTAAGTATTGTTTAATATAGAGCTCATTTACTGCCTAAATTTAAATAATATGATAATGATAAAACACACATTTATTCAATCAAACAGATTTTTGTTGCAAAAAATTGCACAAGTTTTTAATTTGCTAAAGCAGAGATAAATACGAAAAAGTGCCAGCTTTTTAGCTATATTAATGCTGAAAGTATATTAGTCTTTGCAAATTAATGAAAGACAGCTAAATGATAAAGCACACCTCCGGATTTAGTTTGCTTTACCATGCGGAAAACACAAGCTTTTATTACTTTCCTTTACGGCCTCTCGTGTAATTTTTATATTACATATATATTCGCAAGGATGATCATGTTGAAATCAATGCTCATTGAGCTTGCATTATTTGAGAAAAACCAAGAATACATTTGACAGTTTTTATCTTCATAAAATCTTTTTATTTAAAAAAAATATTTGATTTTGATTTATAGAAATGTGTACTGAAATGAACAAACTGTCATATAAATGGTGCATAAATATTACATAAAAATTATATATGCCATTAGAATTAACTTTATGTTGCATGAGTTAATATACAATAATAGCATAAATATTCATTCCCTTCAGCTCAACTCGAGCTAGTACACGAAGTAAGCTAAGTAATGAAACTTGGCATAGCGACTGAGATAGAAATGGTATTGTTAGCTTTGGTGACGATGGTAGTGACGATGGTAGCGGTGTGGTAGTAATGGTGATGATAAGTCAGTCTCACCACTGCTGTGGTAATCATAGCTATGATAGGACATCGAAATAAAAATGCAAATTAATGCATAAAAGTACTGCCATCCTTCTCAATTCTGCCTGCTTACATTAGCAGTCTCGAACCAACCTCATAACATTTATTGCTCATAATGCACTGACAGCTGTACAAATGTAAAATGGATAACAAACTGTGACACTCTAATAGTTCATCAATTTGAAGATCTGAAATAGATCTATACCTTTTCTAATAACAATAATCGGATATAAAGGAAGGAAATAATTTTCAGAATTTTTTACCAGCAAAAGATGCACAAAATGTTTGGTTCCAAATAAAAAAATCAACGTTTTGTATCGTTTTTGATCTCTGATTAAATTACAAAAAACATTTTAGACTCAAATTCAAGCAATTACTCTTAAAGGAATCGAAATGTCATTAGAGTGCTCTTCAGCAAATTGAAGTCTTAAATTGTTTTTAAGTTGGCTACAAAATTAAAGAGCAGAAGAACAAGATATTTTTCTCCGTTTAGAACTTTCGGATTCTTCGAACGTCTAAATTACTTCAATTATTCATTATCATTAAAAACAGTTTAAAGAGACTTCATCGGAAGTATAAGAATATCTTTAATATTATAGCTATTCACGATTACAACTTACTAGAGAGTACTCTCGAATGAATAATCAGAAACTACATATCCATCATTCTTAATTTCTTTTGATAAAAATTTTGATCAGAATACGAGACTTCTGAAGAACTTCACTAGAATCAGTGTATTTATTGGCCGGAAACATCAATTTTTCAACTGACATTTACAAGTTGTGACATAAAATGAAATAAACAATAAAAAGCCCACGCAAAACAAGATTTCTTCTGATGAATAACACAAAGCACCAGATCACTTCCAAAAAGAACTTCATTATTACCAAGCAGAAAGCAAAGTAATAGCATTAATGACACATATACACGTCGTTGACGTCATCACGTCATGTTTCATGAACCGATCAACTTGAGACAGCCTACACATACTATTGAAATTATGAGAATTAAAAAGTAAAGTAGCATAAAGTCTAAACAACTCTCGATTGCATTCCTCTTTTCTATCCAACACGGAATTATATTGCTAACACGTATGTCGATTTCTTTAAGAGATAAATACTTCATTTTGATGAGAATCAATGGACTGCAAAAATTATCAAATTAAAGGAAAGTTTCCAGACAAGTGTAAAAATAAGCGCGAGAGTGAAATAAAAAGGAAAACTAAACAAATAAGAAGCATCATACTGCATGTCTTCAATAATAGCAAAACAGACCAGACTTCCCCTCTTAAGCCTTACTTCAATCATTTCAACGATGCCATCACCTAAAACTCTAGCAATACTTGAATTCCATCAAAAATAATGTAATTATGCTTGCAAAAAGTGCACACTGGGCATATGAATGTGACAAACTCCATCTGAAAGACTGAATTTGAAATAAAAACATAATAAAGCGCTCAAAATCCTACCTCCAATCTCTCTTACTACCGAGCTTAATTCTTGTCAACAAATGAAGCAGTTAATTTAGTAGCAATGACAAAAACAAAACATTCAACAATTATTTAATTCAGATTTCAGCGCAGTACACGATTTCATTTTCAGAATTATCCAAAATGATAAACACACTCAACAAGATTCACAGATTAATATAACTCAACAGACTTAGCATGTACAACTACCCATGTTATCACAATATTTTCGAACATTAATAACAATCCTAAAATCCCGCAGCTCTATTTCATCAACGCACTTAAACCATCACATTTTGCTAGCATTTTTTCGCATTCAAGTATTCCCATCATGCCCAATGGTTATCTTAACGAGCACTACTTTACAAGTACCAAAATAAGCCCTAAAAAGCTTTTAAATATTGAAATTTCACATTCGGACACAGAGCGATAAAGTAAACCTATAATTTGATCCAATCTGTGTAGTAAGAAGACAAAAAAGACAAAGTATTTCATAAAAAATGACTATTCTAACATACCCGAAAATTTTTTGGCAACTAGTATATCATATTAACATCGATTCGATAAAAACGGAACAAAGCTGAAATAGCGCTTGTTAGCATAGAAACACAAACTACGATATACATCATTTTGAAATATGAAATGTGGGATGCAAAAGAAATACCATCTTATAATGCTTATATAAATAATACATTTGGATTTCTAAATTCATAATGGAGTGTAATTTTTTATCAGAAAATGAAGAGTCATGAAGACAGAAGATATGATGACAGAAAATAACTTAAAGTTAGTGCAAACAATTTGTATTACAGAGTGGAACATATCAATTCAAAAACAGAAGCACTCTTAAAAACTACTACATAAGAAAAAAGATTAGTTTTTATATAGGCTGCAAATTAGAGAATTAAAGATGCGTTTTCGACTTTTGAAAGCATTTAATTCAATTTTTTAGCTGGTAGACAAATTTTGTCAAGAGAATATAAGATAAAATGAAACTGTAGACTTTTCCACTGACAGTTTTCCATATAAACTTGCTCAGCTAGCTACGTCTATTAATGTAATGCATTTACTAGCATTAACTTTTATCTACTGAAATTAAACGTCCAAATATGCTATTTTACGGCAGTAAATAAATGCAAGTATTAATAGTGAAATCCCCAAATGATCGGAAGAGAATCTAAAAAACTGTTCGAAATCCCGTACAGTGTATTTCTTAACATAAAAAATTACACACTACAAGTAAATTCAATATTTTCAACAAATTTCGCGACTTATTTTAGTAAAATAATGACAATCATACATATCTTTTTGCGTACTAAAAGTGACGTCAGGTTTACTTAGTGACTTAATTTAGAATGGTTGACAACAAAATAGTAAACAAAATAAAAGTATTTTAGAAACTAATCTTTTTTCTTTGCTGGTTGCCAAGCCAACATCAAATGATATGAGAAATACATAACAAATATATGTATTTGTAAAGCAACCAAGAAAAATATATACCATAAAATAACCATCGGAAAAGTTCCCCGAAATGTCGGTGTCTGACTATTTTTCATGTCATGTAAAAAATCAATAAGTTCTGGTAACTGTCCACCAAGTCCAACAGCACATGGAAGAATCCCCAAAAAAAATTGTCCATAATAATGACTACGCAACAAGTTTGTCTAGAAAAAGTAATGTAAAGATCTATTCTTGTTTTAATCAAGAAAACGCAAGCTCATATAACTTTTTTTATGATTAATTTGAAAACATAGAGAAAAACTGACACAGTTGTTATATTTCGCGTGAAATATGTGATTAATACATAATGAAAATATTTTGAAAATGTCCATGTTCATAATAATTACTATGACGAATTATAAATATCAGAATTAACAATAATCTAACTTATTTTGGAAACTTCTACACAAAGTTTAAAAAGCTTTAACCTTGTTTCGTTTAAATGATATGATAGCAAATATGACTGGCACAAATGAAAAACACCAAACATATTCCCACGGATATGCATTAGGAAGCTGAAGGTTTTCATAGAAAGGCCACTTGATGCCAAGTCCTTCCACAACAAATTCACCTCCAACTTTAACCCACATTGTGAGCAGTACTAATAAATGTAACGCAAACAATATTTTCATATACGTCTTGTACTGTACACTGGAAATCGTAAAATTATAAATAAATGAATGGAAAGAAAGTATACAATACGCTTTCAAAACAAATGCAATATATTTTTCTTCATCAAATAAGTCGGTCACTATAATAAGTTGGATTATTTCAATTGTGCTCTTTTGCTAAACTAACTTTATTTTGAAAAACAAATGCATAAAAATGCTTGCAAACAGCGTAATTACTGATATTCACTCACCTGTACTGGTAATGAGCAGCAATTCGTTGTCGATGCTTGAAATCTGTACCATCAGTACCCGTAGCTCGAGGACCGAATCGAGACGACATTTTCGCTCAAAGTTAATTATTTTATACAAGAATCGAATAAAAATTTCGTAGACGCTTTGCTTAATCAAACATGCATCAGCACTATTATAATTACGAGAAAATTCAGACAAAAATATTATGGAAGAGAAAATCAATACGTTACGTGAAACTGACCGCACGCTCACTGGATTTGTATTACCTATTTTGTCTTATAACTAATTCAAACAATATGTCAGCAAACTTATGATTAAATCTAAACAAAACACAACTTGCTAGTTACTCTTTCACCTTCGCTATACTTGTAAATCATCCGCCCGTCAATTACCATTAAGGCCCGAACCTTTATCACTTGTTTTCAATTTTTTAGACCGTTTGAATTTCTACTGCATATTGCAGGCTGTTTGAATCTACTCATTGTGTGCAGTTAGTTTCATTTCAGATCTATCTTAGTTATAATGAAATTTCTTCATTTCTACAACACTTGAAGTAATGAGGGCTGTCATTTAGAATACAATCTGTTGCTGAACTGAAACGTCAGTGAAGATGAAACGTCAACGTATAAATGATGGTGATGGGCATATTCCATATGTAGAAAAGCTTTACAGGTATCGTTTAAGAGAAAAGTTTTCATAAATATTGCTTAATTTGCAAAGTAATGAATTTTTCCAGTGACAAAATGAGTTTTGAACTGTGTGCAGTCTGGTTTTTTCACGAGTTTTTTTGCTAATGATAGTTTATAAATTAGCTTTATATTTCATTTTTATGTGCTTTTTAAAAGCATTCTCCTTGTCTTGATATAAGTAGTGAATGTTGGTACATGTTGCTTGCATAATGAGTAATTACAAGTGACTGGGGAAAATGTTTATAGGAAGGCTCAAGAAAATTATGATGAAGCCGGTGGATTTATGGATGATGATGATGAATACGCTAGTATACGGGAGCGTATAGCTGAGTCACGCCATAAACGTAATATTTTATGTGAATTATGAATGGGGGCAACAGTTAGTGATGAGAAAAAAAGATCTATAAAACATGTGTCTTATTGTAGTTTGTCTTATTCAGTTTGCTGCTGAAAGAACTTACCAGAGTTTGGTTGTAGGTTTGGAGGAAGCTGCTAACTCCAGCAATTTAGAACGACCAGATGATTGCATCGATTGCAAAAATCCCTTATGTGATTCATTTTTATGGGAAAAATTTAGTTATCCCGTTTGCGATAAGTGCAGGTTTGATATTTATCACATTACTCGGCTTTATTATTTCATATACTGTGCATCTATATCAAATATTTTTATCCCTAGAAAAATTAGAGGGCCTCTTCCAGAATCAGATTAATAATTGCATCTAATGTTGTTTTCTGTAGTTGTTCATTTATAAGATTTTGCCATAATCTCTCTATGTTAGGCATTGCATTAAAATCGTACTTCATCATAGTGAAATGTGAATTTTATATGCATTTTAACTTGTAGTGAATAAAGCATTTCAGAGATGACAAAGGTTCGCATAAATTGATTTCACGAACGGAAGCCAAAAATCAGTTTCTTTTAAAAGATTGTGATATCGACCTTCGTAAACCAGTTTTAAGATTCATCTCAAAAAAAAATCCACATAATCCTCGTTATGGAGACATGAAATTATATCTTAAAGCACAGGTAGAATATAATTGTCAAGGACAGGGGCATTTTTTATCTGAGGTTTCAGATGTATTATTCTAGTTGTCTATGTAAAATTTTTAATAGGATAGCAGAGTTGTAACTGTATCTGAATCTGTTTGTATTTAATTGAAACTAATGAAATTTATTCATTGAAATGAGATATATCAGCAAATCAGAAGGATCTATTTAAAATAATATTGCTCTTTTTTTATTCATTTTTGAGTAATAAAAATTATAGAGATAATTTGCCGTTGCAAGCCAAAGAAGTTACAAATAACTAAGAAATCCGTTTTCACTGATAGTTATGATTGAAATCATAGGCACTTAAGTCTTAAACTTATCATTCAATTAACTCAAAAATATTTATAGCTAAAGCAACGTTGTTTGGAAGTTTATGGTTCAATAGAAGCATTTGAAAAAGCTAAAGAAACACGGACAGCACTGAAAGAAGTACGATTAGAAAGACGATTCGAGAAGAAAATTAAAGAAATGAGGCAACAGGTCAATTTATACAAATTTTATTTCCCACCGTCTATTTGTAGTGATTAGTATTACCTGTGTATCATAATACTATCACTAAACTTGAATATGTTATAATCTTTATATGGACAAGAACCAAAGGTTTTCTGTACAAAAATTATGTCTGCACTTTTATTATAAATTCTTTTTTTCATTTAGGTACGCGGACCGAAAAGTTTCAATAATAGCAATGTTAGAGCCCACGATCATGTTTATGGAGATGAAATGTATGACTCCAAAAAAGATGAATTTTGGAAAGTTTGCAAAATATGTGAGTATAAGCTGACGTATGAAAAAATGTGATGCAGATTGTTACTTGCTGTAATTTGGCTGTTTTTTTTTTTCCAAATGTGTAATTTCTGATTCCTTTGTAAGTGCTGTTTAAATACTGTTATTCTTTCTTTGATTCATACTTAGTTTGTTACTAAAACTGCCATATGATTCTACTGTAGTTTTTAAAAAAATTTAAAGTTCATCATTTATAACACAAATGTTTATTTCCCTCAAATGATAATTTATTGTGTCACGATAAGCAGATTAGCTTTTCGAAGATAAGTTTGTGATACAGTTTCTGAAGATGTGTTTTACTATGTCATTTTGTCATAGAAATTATATCAGCCCGAGTAAAATGATTATGCTGTTGAAAGTTTAAATATTCTTGAGAGACCTCCCACAAAATGAATACATGCATATGCCTAATTTTCTCCAAGCTGCGGCATCTTCCAAGTTTTTAGTTAGATGGAGAATAATGATGGAGATGTGACGCTTCGCAAAATTTGCGCCATTTCAGACGATGTTTGCAGAAAAATTTGTACAGGTCAAGTTGTTATCACATTATCGGGTGCTTGCAAGGAATTAATTGACAATTCTTTGGATGCCGGTGCAAAGACCATAGGTTCGTTTACGATTCAGATTTTGGTACATGAAAATAAGGCAACATTTGTGAGTATTGATCTAGCAATGCTAAAATTGATGATAGGAAATCTCCACTATAAAATTTTTAGACTACTGAAAATAATTGTTACTTGAACTACACCGTTGTTAAAATCAACAAGTTTTGTTTAAATGATGATCTAGTTAACTTGTTTTGTCTGCTTAATTCATTAGTTTTTAATAAATGGTTTTGACTTGCTTGAACTATCGGTTTTTGTGGTGTATATAAATATTTTCCTCGCTAAGGGATGTTTTGGCTAATTGTTATTTTGGCGCTTGTTTTTCAGTAGTCCCATTTGTATCTTTTCTCGTAAAATTTTATCAGAGGCAGTACTCTTTGCACTGCAGAAGTACGACTCAAAAAAATGGGATTCGAGTCTATAGAAGTGATTGATGATGGTTATGGCATTCATTCAATTAATTTCGATTCATTATGTATGTTTTTAGTTTAATTAGGTACCAGCATTGTTTTTGAAGCTCATAATTTTAAATCCTTTTAGGCAAGCCACATGCTACATCGAAGCTTTCGAATTTTTCCGATTTTAATCAACTAACAACATTTGGATTTCGTGGGGAAGCTTTAAGTTCATTATGTGCTGTTAGGTTATTTTTTGTTCAATCTTTTTAAAACGCATCAAAATGTTTGAGCTTCTTATGGTCTACATTATTTTCAAAAAAATTTTTCATTTCTTTCTTTATAATTTCACACCTTCGTAATAATTACTATCAGTCATTTCAATAATAATTTCCTAACTTACTTTCTTTGCTTTTAAAACAGATATCAAGTATATATGTACTTGGAAGAAATTAATTTTATATCTTTAAGTTCTGTGACGATTACAACACGACATACAAATGAAGTCATGGCAACGAAACTTCAGTTTGATCATGATGCATCGATCAAATTGCAGGAGAAATGTGCTAGACCTGTTAATTTTTCTGAATTAAGCACCGTTATTATGTTGCTGAGTGTAATTTTATAGAAAAAAAAATGTGAAATTTATTATATTCATTTCTATTTTTTTTTTTAATTTTAATGTGGGAAAGTTTCTCAGCTCAATAAAATTTTTTGTCTGCTTTAGATCGGCACGACGGTATTAATCAGAAACTTGTTTGAAACTCTACCAGTAAGAAGAAAAGAGTTCGAACGATCATTAAAAAAAGCTTTTGCCAAGCTCTTAATTACTGTACAGTCATTCTGTTTATCTCATACAGATGTTAGATTTGTGCTGAATAGTTTAACAGATGGGTACGTTTATAACTGTTGATTACTAAAAATTCTGTACCTTTAACTGAGAGAAAAGAGATAATATCTTTTATTTAGAAGTGTTTTAGGAAACAATATAAAGCATTGGTAACACCAGGCGGAAATGCATCAGTCAAGGATGTTTTAGTCAACCTTTTTGGTCTTCGATTTGAAAAAGACTCTGTTTTGGATATTATACAGTGTGAACCTGATGAACTCATTCGTTCTCAATATGGAATCTCTAGTCAATGCAAATTTGATGACATCAGGTACGCTAGTATCCAAAAAATTTATTCCCTTATTTGCTCTACAAAAATCAAAAATGTTAGTCATGCAATTGTTATATCTCTCTCATCTAATTTCTTCATACAAATTTTTGGAAGTCTGTTTAAGTCACATATATAATAAAAATGTTTAAGGATTAGCGGTTACGTAAGTTCTTGTGTACATGGGCAAGGTCGAAGTACGGCTGATCGACAATTCATTTATTTTAACAAAAGACCAGTTGATTACGCAAAAGTAAGTTCTATCTAAGCTTGTCTGTTCTCTTACAAATTCCTTGTTCTTTAGTGTTTGGAAAAACGCTAAACCAGTATTTTAAGCTGTGTCGAATAGCAAATGAAGTTTATCAACTATACAATCGAGGACAATATTGTATGCTTATACTATTTGTTGACGTCCCTGCTGGTAATTTTCATTCTGGATTTTTTGTGACATATAAAATGTATGGAGGAATTTTCATGTGATATCAAAAATCGCGAAAGTCTAAACTGATAACAGTCATGCTGTCAATAATTTTCGACTTTATAATTCTTCGTTAATGATTCATGCAACTTTCGGTAATCATTATTAGATGTGATCACATCTTCAAATTTCTAGATTATGAATGATTTCAATCAATGTTAGGTTAGTTTGCTGTTGAAGATGTTAATAATGCATTTCTCTGAAAAATACGTGCATTTATTTTTCAGAAACCATGGATGTAAACGTGGCACCCGACAAGCGTTCTGTGTTTTTCGTTCATGAAAAGGAATTATTCGCTTTATTACGTGCTTCGTTGATTGCAACTTTTACTCCATATCTTGGGCTTATTGGTACTTCAAGTTCATCTCTTAGAACTGAAAGTTTGCTTCGTATAGGTAGTTTATTCGTTGGCTTTCTTGAAAAATTGAGATAGATTTTGAGATTTATTTTCTTCAAAATCATGAGAAAATATAATATAAAGTTTAGAAAATTTCGAGATAAAGCGTTGCGAAGAATCTTAAAAGATATGAGGAAATCAATTTAATTCAGTCATTCACCGAGATGCCGAGTTGTTGATAAACATTAGTGACAAAAGATTGCTGTTTAAATAATTTTTATGCAGATTTATTTATTGCTTTTTCATTGGTCAAAATTCGCTTACAATCTGAATTAGTTCATGGGAAATGTGATTTACTGAAATATTTCAACGAAGGAAAGAGTTATTCGTTTTTGCTTAAAAGACAGAAGGTTTAATAAAACTATTATTAGTTTTACGGGGAAAGATCCTTTTGAATTTTTTAATGAATTAAAACTTACAGACGATTCTTTTGCCCAATTGACACAACCTGATGACATTGATGATTCATTTGATGTGTCTGCTCAAAGCTTTCAATTATCTTTTGAACCGGCAATAAAAATTGGTCCGCCAACTGTTATTTCTTCTGATGCCCCATGTTCAAGTGCGGATATTATGAGTAAGGACGGTATGTTTTATGTTTAATAAATTTGTTTTTGATATTTCTGAAAATTATTTATAATCATTAGAAATTCATTATTTTCTTTTGATGACAAATTGAGCTCATTAGATTCTTATATGCAGATCTTTTTGCTCTAATTGTATTGTAAATTGAATTGTATTGTAAATTGTGACTAGCGCTTTTTTTTCCTAAGCTGTTTCTAGTTTGAAATTTTTCTGAACAAGATGTGCCGTTTTAGTCGGCAAACATTTTTTGCTAAAGCTATGGTTGCGTGATATTGATCAACTTTTTCAAATGTAAGGGTTGTAACTGTAAGTCAATGGGACAAAAATTCTTGTGGCACTCTCATGATTCTATTAGTACTGAAAAACATGTTACTAAATTGTCGAGGAGTTTTTCATTTATTTTTGAAATCAAAGCTTTAATCTGTTGTTTTAGATGCTCACGTAATCCCCAGAAAAAGACCAGTACCAATAAAATTACAAGAAGATTCAGCAACTGTTTCAAAGCGACAATCAAAAAATTTATTCGAAAAATTTGCTCTCACAGTGATACCGCATAGTCCTCATCTCCCGAAATCCAGTATTAATAAGAAGGATGAAATATCTAATGCACTTTCTCCGTTATCCAGTCGGTAAGAAGTCAATTTCAAATTATAAACTATACAGTTTGGGCGATTTGTTTTTCTAGTATTTGTTTCATCAATGACATCATTTTAACAGAACATCAAGTATTTGTCATAACAAGAGTTTTCAACATTTAATTACGACATAATCTTCGAAAGGGCTTGTTTTTTCGATGCATATGTCTTTAAGCAAAAATATTGCATGTTCTGCTTGTAAAATGTATTCCATGGTCATTCAATTTTTATATAAAATTTTTAGAGACAAATCCTTGCAATCAGTCGTGGAAAGTACTTCAAAAAGTGATGATATTGATATGGTTCTTCATGAAGATGCTGATTTTCCAGAAATGAGTGAGGATGATGATGATGATGATGATGATGATAATGGTAATGGTAATGGTAATGGTGAAATTATGGATGAAAATCATTCCAAATACGAAAGTCAGGTTGAGGTCAATATTTTTTCATTTTTGATGTTATTGTTTTATGTAAGAATAATTTTTTCTGCTGTGGCATGTAATCTTTATTGGCGTATATCAAGTTTTCGATAAGTTTTTGGATACAAATTTAAAAAAATCATAAGATTATTAATTTTTCTGCAAATAAAAGACCTAAATTTTTTTGTTTTCATCAGGTATACGATAACAAACCTACTGTCACAGAAAATGCTTCTAATGCTCTTCCACATCGCTCACAGCAAACTATATCATTCTCAATGTCCCGTCTGAAAAAGCTGATAGATGAAGTAGGACAATTTTACCGTTTTTGCTATTATCATAAATTTAAGACGAAAAGCCATAAAAAACTGACTGAACATAACATACATTTTTCGCAAAACTGTCAGTGCTTCATTAAAAAAGGAGAAATTATCGTAAAGTTTTCCTAGAAAACAAGCGAGGCTGAAGCAAACATTTCTAATAGTGATGAGGAGACAGAACTATGTGGGGAGTTCAAAATCAGTTGTCAGGAAGTAGCCGAAAACGAATTGGCAACATATATATCGTTGGTTCCTTTGATTGTTGATGAAAACCATAAATTCTTCATGATAATAGCTTCAAGGATAATGTAAATTTTGTTGCAGGAAAGAGGACTTTCAATCAATGCAAATTGTGGGGCAGTTTAATAAGGGTTTTATCATTGCACGTCTTCACAATAATCTTTTCATTATCGATCAACATGCTAGTGATGAAAAATATAATTTTGAGCGATTTCAAAAAAAAGCACGTATACAAACACAACACTTGATAAGGTAATAAAATTTTCACATATCTGATGTTATACATATATAACATCAAATATATAATATTGCATTTGATATCAAAAATGATTTTTTATGATTTTACCTTGAAAGAAAATTTTTCAGCCCCCGAATTCTAGACCTTGGAGTGATAAAAGAAGCAATTTTGAGAGATAATATTGATATCTTTAAATACAATGGTTTCGAATTCCGATTTGATGATGATGGTATATTTTCTTTTTATTGTTTCATTTTGATTTCGTATTATTTCTTGTCTAGTACACATATCAATGTTTCAAATATATGATATATTGCCCAATCAGAATGAAACAGTGCCCAGATTCTTGGTACATTTTCTTGAGTAGCTTTTAAAGAAAGAAATGTATTCTGAAATTTAATTAGCATTTTTGTTTCTTATTTTAAAACAAGTTTTTATATTGAATAAAAATCTATTATGTTTATAATTTTTTTTAAAAAGTATTTGATTAAGCTGTTTACCGAGAAAATTTTATAGAAGTTGTTGGAAAGCGTGCTCTACTAACTGCAATACCTGTTTTACACAGTTGGCAGTTCAGTATATCAGGTTGAATTTGCTTAATTTAATAGAATAAATAAAAAGTATTGATTTTATTAACTGTCGTTACTTATAAATTTTGATATAAATATTCCTAACTAACTAGTACCAAAGGTGGCCGACCACTATAAAATTTTTTTTTGCTGTTTGTATACATTTCACAGAATTCTTTTGTAGATATCGATGAGATGCTCTCTGTATTATGTGATTTCCCCGGAATAATTTATCGTCCAGTAAAGCTCCAAAAAATATTTGCTTCCCGGGCATGTCGCAAATCAGTTATGATTGGAAGTTCACTGACGTTCCCTCAAATGGAAAAAGTCTGTTGCTTTTATGTCTTCCCAATTTTCCTTTTTTATAGAGTAAATGAAAGCAGTATTCCTAAATCTTTGTGTTTAAATACACGAAGTGTAGTAATTAACAGTTATTTGAACTCGTTTGATTACAATATTATAGTTTGCAATTTTAATTTACAAATCTTATAACTTACTATATTCTTATTCTCAGGTCATCATCGGTAATTCATATTTAATTTTTTATCTATGTTCACTTATTTTTTTCATATTTTGTTGACTTAAGTCAAGCCACATTGTTTTGTGGCTTACCTTCTAAAGAAATATCCTCTCGCGTGTTTTTCTCATTCCTTTGTTTTTCACCAAAAATTATTCATTATTTATAGATTGTTCGTCATCTTGGATCACTCGATCATCCGTGGGTTAGTTTTTTCATGCTTTTATACATGCTGAAAACGCTTGCTATTTTGGTGCTGTGATTGATTGTGTTGTAACCCATTTATTTGTAAAATTTTTTGATTGGGAACAAATGTCTGAAAATGTGAAGAAAGAACTTCACTTCCTCTTTATCATGTTTGACCTAATGACTGGAAATTTTTCATTTTTTATAGCCTAACGTTGACTTGCATCCTTAATTGTAAGTTCATTTAGAATTGCCCTCATGGTCGACCAACGCTTCGACACCTTTGTGCTCTGAAAACAAAGATATCGAGATCAAATTTGAAGTCCTAACATTTTCTCGAATGATCTCCTTTTTAAATATTAGTTTTGTTTATATGTAAATACTTCGTTCTCTAGCTCTCTTGCTTGTTCTATTTGTTTCTTGAGAAATATTACATCTATATATTCAATTTATAACCTACATAAGAAAGAAATCTTCGTTTAGAAATTCTAAGATTTACTTGATTTCTTTCTAAAGATACCAATCTTCGATGGATAATTTCTGGAATTAATAAGTGG
This sequence comes from Thelazia callipaeda, assembly GCA_900618365.1. Taxonomy (NCBI): domain Eukaryota; kingdom Metazoa; phylum Nematoda; class Chromadorea; order Rhabditida; family Thelaziidae; genus Thelazia; species Thelazia callipaeda. The sequence goes on from UYYF01000001.1 coordinate 59,301, forward strand.
AGTTAGAAAATTGATAGTATTTCAGTTTGGTAATATGCAACTTCTTATAGTGTTGCAACTGTATACACTGGAAGTGTGATAAAAATACTATAAAGTATGGCTTCGAAATACATAATGAAGCTATTTTTCTTATTTGGTCTTCAAGATTTCATTCATATGAAGCATTGGACTTCGCTGTTTTTGCTATAAATTTCCTACTACTGTCCTTCATGTTTCTGTTTCTTAAACATTTCGACATATGAACTAGCTAAGAAAAGGATTACTTTCGCAGTATGTAGATGAATGTTAAGATTTCAAAATTGAATGTCTCTATTTTTTGTAATGCATTGACTGACGTTTGATTAAATTGTAGTGGTAGATGGAAAGTGAAGAACATGGTATTGTTAGATAATGTTGAAGCATTGAAATTAAATTAACTAGTTTCTATATCATTTTGTTCCAGACATAGGTTATGTCCGTCGCAGTTCACTGACTTGACTTAAAGTTTGGGTTGTGACTTTATTTGCGTTGAATAATTCATTTTAAAATGCTTTTAAGTGAGTGTTTTCAAAAATAAATGCCAGTTTTTCATCCTTCCGAATGTGAGGAGTTGTGTGCTAGAGATCAGAATGTCATTTATTTCTCATGTCATAAGTGCAAATAAACAGTAAATGCATTATTAATGTCTGTTTTACTCAAACATTTAGATTAAATGCATGATTAGAAAAAAGAACAAAAAAAAACAGTAATCAAAGGGCTTGAGAAGCTTCCAAACATGTTTTTAGGCTTACATTTCCTCGTGTTTGGTAGCTTCTGTCTTTTATTGTAGTAAGGTAAATTTCTTTGAACTTGAATTGAACAAAGGGACTTTCATGTTATTACTGTTCTCTTGCTATTTAACTGGTATAATAAGATACTGAAACTTGTTAACTGGGTTATAAGATTTTGGCTATAGATAATTAACTTTCCTATATCAATAGTAGTATATCTTGCATTGAGGGGGACTAGTTAGATTGTATGATGAATTGAAACGGTGATCAGTATGGAATCACTGTTTTAATTCACCAATTCATTTTTTGTGTCGCAAAAATTTGTCTCGGATTATTTTGAAGGATAAATTGACTGACTGTTAATTGAAGTCTTAAATTTCTTGTAGACTGAAATGTGATGTAAGAAACAATGCGTAGGATTTGCTTGCTCATTACTAAACTTAGCAAAGATTGAATGCATTTACTGGGAAGATATTACAGAAAAATTTGAGCAAATAATTAAGTAAAGTATGCAGTGATTATAACTCTGAGCAAAACATGTAATGGATTGTATTCTGTTTTCTGCAAAAATTGTGAAAATTTTGGCAAAATAGTTGATCGAAGATTGTTTACTTTTGACAATTTTTTGTAAGTTTGCATTAAAAGCTAGTCGTATGCTAATTCAACACTTTCTCGGCTAACAGTGAGAGATTTCTACTACTTACCACAGAATGGCTATGGCTATGCTATGAATAACTCACTTTGCGTTGTTATTCATAGCATAGCCATAACGAAGTAACCAAATGATTTTTGATTTAAATATATTCTACTTTCGATTGTAAGCATGGTACCTTTCTGTTTCACTGAATTCTTGACAGCACACGGAATGGAGTGATCACTTCTGAGTACTTTGATGAGCAATATCCGTTAGAAATTTAGTACTGTAAACTTTGGATGAAATGAATGAGACAAGACATTGGTTGAAGGAAAATATACAGACTGCTCACTGAACTTGAAAAAGGTTGAAAAGGGATAGAAAAAGTTAGATGAAATAACACTTAGATTTCGAATTTTGCCTTATTTAAATACTGCTAAGAAAGGTATGTAAAATATATTTGACATGTTATTATTTATTGGATTTTTTTTTCCTAATACTCTTTGTACTCAGATTATATCATTATTAAGCAGAAGAACTACTCATGTGCACGTACACTTATGCTCAAATCTTTCAAGCTAGAACATCAAAAACTACCAGAAGCTGAAATTGTGGCTATTGTTCTTGACGCCTTAAAGATTTTCGAATAAATAGAGCAACCATCAATATCAGTGATAGTGCTCAACTTTAAACTAAATTGGTAATTTTGTTGACCGGGAATCGCAGAGTAAATAGAATAGTGATTGTTATACAGCCAATATTAAATCAAATTCCTGAACTGTAATATTTTATGTACACGTAAAAATAATACAAATCTGAAGACATAATTTGTGCATATGAATATGTAAGCAATGGTGACTACTCATTTTTGCGTTAAAATTTGCTTGTTGAAGGTTTTGAAAAAATTGGGCATTGTTTAGGCATAATTCGGTTTTATATTCTGCATGGCGAATTTTTATTCCAAAGAATTACTGAATAATTTTTTTTTCAGTATAGATGGGTAGTACAATGCACGATTCCATATTCCATTTAGTAGACAAATATCAAATTGATGGAACTTCTGTAAGCAGTGAAAAGTTAACTGCAACCATTAAAAACTTGTACAGAATAAATCGTCTGACTAGTCAGACACATAATTCCTAATGAATAAAAGTTACATTAGTTCCTCCAAGCTGAGAGTATTGCGTTTTACTGCAAATACTTTATACACTTTCCTATCAATCTTTTAAGATATCTTTGACTTGTTGGATCATTTGATATAATTTTTGCTTCAATGATACAGAAAAGTCAGTTATATTGGCTTAATCTACACAGAACATAATACAGGGCAGCTTTAAATATCAGATTTTTGAAATATAGGAGTTTAGTTTTCATAAAAAGCTCTCAAAAATTTATTTTTAAATCATAATTATTGATGTTCCTGTCATTTTTCATGATGTAATCAGATCAGTGCAGTTGAGATGACCTCGGACTGATATGCCAAATCAAAATTCCATTTATTAATTAAAGCATAAATATTGTCAGTTGACATATGCAGTCATGAAAATTTACAATACGTATGTAGCAGAGATATACTGTTGTGGTTATTCGAATTTCGATTAAGTAATTATAATTTAAGTAACGCTGGTAGAACAGAGGTTATGGTACTTTTTTAGAGCAAGAGTAAGAGAGAGATATAAGGAATAATAAATACTTTTATGAGGTTGAATTCATTTTTCTGGTAGCATTTTGCTACAAGTAGTAATGCTAACAAAGTTTTTAGTTGTATAACTCTCTTCTTGAGTTATTGTTTCCTACACACATAAAATGTTTTACTCTAGAGGTAATGAATGCATTATTAGTTGGACTGTAGTTCTAAGTCAGATAGATAGCAAAATCTATGGACGAATTATCGGATCCGATGGACCTGACTGGGATCATCTACATTCTGCGATAAGCAGTTCCAGCCTTTTGCAGGCAGTATTTTCTTATTTCCGATTTTACTGTAAAATGATTCTATAGCAAATAATTTCATTAAACACTGGTAAAAATGTCAAATTGGGGCAAGTCTGTCTGACTCAGACAAGATTAGTCATATGGAAATAAACAAATCTGTTAGTATACTGTCGAGTGAGCTGAACTGCTACATAATTTCCAGAAACCTTCTGATAACTTTATTGCGACGAAAAGTGACTACAGAATTACTGTCAATACCCAACGAAATTTGTGAAAGATAGATTGAAAGAAATTCTTAAACTTCTTAATTTTTCGTTCTTCATTTATTGGCTGCTTACATTGTGAACATTTTTTTTCATAACATTAAATTACTGCGAGATAAAAAAGAATTGCTAATTATGACTTCTTGATTCTGAAATGAAATATTCATTAGTGTTTCATTATTTTCATTCCTCCTTAAATCTTCTCAATGCTTAATATGAATTGATTGCTTGGAGTGATATCTTCAGATAATGAATGTCAGTCAAGAATCATAATACCAATCAAAACGAATCAGTAGACTTGTAGTTTTTATTTCCTATTTCTGAACGCTTAATTCGTGCACTATATAGTTTCCAAATGGCCAGTTTTTTCCCATGCAAAGCATGATGGTAAATTGATTGAAAACTTTTTAGCTTCAGAATTTCAATAAAATCTAACGAAATCACGTTTACATGAAAGTTATGCAATTCAGCTTATGCTCATATAACAAAATGATCAGAAAATTTTTAAAGGTACAAAAATTAATAAATAGCTCAAAAGCTCCGAAGAATTTCTCTCATTCTGAATTATTCTTCATTTTCCGTGAAGCGAAAACAAAAGTAAATGACTGAAAGTCTGATTTTGTTGCGAAAAGTATACTTAATCAGTAAGAAAATGCAAAATCTGACATTTGTGCATTTATTATCAGCAGCAAACGCTTCGCAAAGCAAAAAAGGAATTATTATTTGCTGTAAGAGAGGAAAAAGTTGCACTCACTCACTGCAATCAATTCACCCTTGCAATTATTTTGTGATTTATCTACTTAAGACTTCGTAGTGTCAGTACATTTATTCCTTTGAATACAGTTTACGATGCATTTAGGTTCGTTCATTTCTTGCAAATTCATCACTTCTTCACTGTAATGCAAAATTTTGGGAGCATGAAGAATTTTCAAGGTTTCTAAAATTTTCTGAATCTCATAAATTAAAAATTATTTTTTTGTTCTACAAAGTCATAAAATTATTATAGAGGACGCTAGTTGCAACTTTTAGACAACTTTTTGTTTGCTTCTTTTTAGCTCAAATCCATCAATATTTCTTATTTCAGTAATTAAATGTTTTTTATCCAAATGTAAAATTTTTGGTTTTGATAACTTTCATAATTTTTTAAAGTCGTTAAAAATATTTAATGAGTCATTATTAAATATTTTTAAATATTTTAAAAAAAGCATTAATATGATTAAAAATTTTCGATTATGTTTATCTTACTACTACTATCTGATGACAATATCCTAACTATTCAGTAATTACTACCTTTTTTGACTGATTGCCAATAACGAAACTTATTTTGATAACATTTAAGGAGTTAGATAGGTAGTAATTGCAAGATAGATGACATTTTTGGAATTATGGTTGATTCTTGGAGATCACTTTCTTTACTATGAATAACTTGAAAGAAAGCATATTCATCATGCAGTAATAACTTTTTTTCATCATTTGCAACCAAAACTAAATTATTCATGATGTTTGTCAATGTGTAATTTGATTAGTTGTTGAAGAATATGCTTTCTTTTCAAGCTAAACGACAGAGGAAAGTACTGAGGCAAGTAATATATATGTATTGGAATAAATAGTCCAGAGAAGAATAATTATGAATTTTTGTATTCTTCAGAAAAAATAATAATCATATTGCAGTTATCGCACGTTTATTGCTTGTTTTAATGCATCATTTTTAATAAGTAATAAATATATAATCACTGCTACTGTTCACAATTTATCTAACACTTTCATGACTATCAATAATTTGGTATTGATAAATTTAAGGCAGAGCCATACTTTATACATTTTTGTAATCAATGTGGTCAGTGAAAAAAGTAAAGCAAAATGCTACAACGTTTAACAAATAGTTGTGTACAAACAAATTGCTGTATACATTGTCTCATCTTTCTTTGTCTCGGATCACGAAATGTTAAGAAGTAGTAAATCGAAGTATTCTTTGATATGCAAATTAGAAAAAAAAGTATAGCTTGACCTCTGAGCTACGCCTAAATGAGAGACTTTCACTTTCTATTTCCCTTTTTCTGCTCTTTTTGCATCATTTTTGCATATTTCTTATATTCCTCGACAAAAACTTTTCCCTCGCAAACATGAACTTTACTTCTATTTGCATGCTGTTTGCTGCCCTCTCAATTCCAAAAAAAGTCAACTTGCACATCAGAAGATATTAAGTAATGATCCTATCTTTCCGCTAAAATCAACCATCTTTTTGCTAAAATTTGTAGTCTTTTTTTTCGAAGCAAACATACACTCATCTAGATACAAATTTTGATTTTTCTGCTTCAATGCAAGTCACTTTTTTTCTTTCGTACTTTGAAAAGAAGACAAACTTTGACTTTAGTTATTTTTACAGCACTTCGCTGCATCGTAAATGGCATCTCTATGATAATTTTATCAACAAAGCATTAGAAATATCATTTGCATTGCAATTTCAGAAATAATTACTGCTCTGTAATAAATGATTCTTTTTGTTTTTTGTATGGTAAATCTCTCAGCCAACTAATTGCTAATAATAATGTGTTAACCAATTCAATGTGAAGAGTTATGAGTATTTTGTTAGTTACAGTTAGTTACTATTTTGCATTTTGCATCTTAATTTCCACTAAAAATATTCAAAATTTGATTATTTTTTTCTCACAAATGTCAAGGAATTATATAATTACAGAAGACAGATAGTCTTCACATGTTTTGCAGGAAATGCGAAGAGCATGATAAAAGCATCTACGAGAGTTAACTTGAGAACTTTTGCTGATTGTTATCTGAGCAATGGGTGAATAGTCTTATTTTCTTCATATTTTATGCTTACCGAAAGAACTCATCCATTAATCGCTCCATAATCATTCACTAATGCGTTATTTAAAAGTATTACTTGATAGCGTATACTTATTAATTTTTCATTTATTATTCTATTTTCAAACGATTGTGTGAAAAACTGCAAGTTTCTGAAAATTTTCACTCTGAATAAGATATTCTTCGCATTTCTTTTTGTCTTTTTTTGCAACATCAAAAAAATTTTAATCAATAATTCGCCCTTCCAAGTACTTTTTGAGGAAAATACGTTTAGCAATCGTATAAAAGGATTTATTGAATGAGTGATTAGTTGCAATTTGACTAGTTTGTCAGCTTGTTGCTACAGTAACAGTTTTACAAATATTGTATGTACGAATTTTAAGAAGAAAAGGAAAATAAATGCCTTTAAACTGTTGAGCTTTGCACTAGGAAAGTCCACATTCCAAAAATTTAGCTTACAATCAAAAGTAATAGCTAGTAAGCTTTTTCTCAACTTTCTTCTGTGTATAATCTTGAAGTTAAGATTGTACTACCAATTTTGTATCGTTTTCAATATGTGCAATCAGTCTTTTACTACTTAAAGTATTCCTTAAAGATAGAGTGTTTATGAAAAAAGTAAGTACTCGAACAAAGTTGAAGTATGAAAATTTCTTCTGAACTGTCAGAAGCATTTCTAACCTTAATGATTCTGTTCTGTGCTCAAAAAAGCACACAGGAGACGAGATAAGATAAGATAGGACAAGACAAGACATAGATATCGCAGAAAAGTGAACAGAATAATCATTTAGTTTAGACTGTAAATTTAGCACATTTGAACTTCCGTTTTTTCTCTCGCTTTTTTTCCTTTTAATTTGCGCTGAAAGACTGAGAAAAGTATTTGCAGAAAAGAAGTTAGAAAAAGAAACAAGCGAATGAGACTGCGATTCGCCTTTAGTGTGCGTGCATTCCGATGTTTGTTATCAGTTGAATGAATTAATGAACGAATTACAGAATTTCATCTGTTTTCAGTTGCATCTGATAATCCATTTTTCAGTATTTCCTCTCTGCCATCAAATATGCTTTTTTAATTGATATTAAAAGGGTGTGAAATGTACGACTGCAATAACATAGCAGCCCTCATTCAAATATTCAACCATCACACATTGCATTGCCTGTACGAATGAATAAATGATTATTTTCATTGATTGTTACTCATTCTTCTCTGCTACTCCCAACTAACTGACTAACTTACTTACTAACTAACTAACTAACTAACTGACTGACTGACTGACTAAATAATTGATTAATAAGTTAATGCTTTGTGGAAATAAATAACTGAAAGTCATTTTTTTCTTACTTTTAAAAATTTTGCTCATTCGTTTCTTGTTTATTTCATATCGTTTATTTATTTTTATCATTGCTTAAGTGTACAAAGTGATAATATTCATCAGAGACAAATCACTTCCATCAAAATGGCAGAATTTTTTATTTTAAAAAAAAAATTCACTTTTATTAATTTGAATATACTGAAAAAGCATAATTTTAATCTGTTCGCTTGTTTGTCTTCTGACTTCTGAGCTATACTTTCAAAGAATTATAGTTAATTGATTTGTATTTATAATTTAATTGCAAATTATTATTTTTGAGAAATAGTGCTGAGATTGGTTTTGAGATTTGCTGATTGTTATCATATTATCTGATACAGATCTCTTGTTCCCGTACTTTTTTTTATGCGTTCTGGTTTTTAATAAACTTTCTTGCATAAGAAACCGAAATTTATTAATCTGTGAATATATAATTTAATTCTGAAAAAAATATGGCTGGAATTTCCTGTTCCTATACACAGCGTAAAACATGTGCTTCTTGCAACTAAGATGATTGAATCAAACGATCAATTTGCGTGAAAGAAAATATGATAATGACGCATTCATTTACTCACATTACGTTACTATCTCCCTTGAGCAGAATTAAATTTCATACTGAGTCTGTGTTATTTACAAGATGGAGTTGTCCATTTGCTAGTTCCAAGAAGAAAGAATGACTCAATGTATTCATCTCAGTTCTCCTTTCTGCATAATATTCTTGCTGAATCTTTCAAGTATTATCACTTGGTTTGAGATTGTTTCTCAAAACTTTTAGCGCTGAAATTGACTAAAATGTTCGAAATTAATTTTTTATTTTTCCGTTATAAAAAAATTAAGCCAATAAAATTTCTGTTAAATATTTATGTACATGTATGATTTATTTTGCATTTATAAGGATATTTTTCAATCACATGAGAAGAAAAATTAAATAAATAGGAACTTTAAGCAATGATTAATTGGTCACTCAAGTTGCACACAGCATTTTTAGCCTAATTTTCAGGCAATTCAATCTTCAAAATGAATTTATAAATTAAGACATATCAGCAATATAAATTGTTATTTCATCTGAAGTCAAAGAACTATTACCACTGTTGTTTTTTCTGAATATTTGATTCTCAGGAATAACAATTATTGTTACACACAAGGTTATAGTCTGTAAAATTTTATGTATAATACTACTACTTTCACGTTATTTTTGACGTTAAAGCAATGAAGTCAGTGAATATTGAATACAAGCTTTATTGCTTCCTAATCATTACGTTCATGTTTATTTCAAGTTATGAAAATTGCGGTACAACATCAGATACTTGTACATGGGTTGTAGATTTAAAGCTGTTTTCCAAATTTTTCACGTAGCATCTGAAATTCAAAGCTGTTGTTTATTTCTGTCACATTTAGTCAGTAAGTGCGATAAAACTAAAAAAGAGAAGAAATCAAATGACTGTTCACAAATAAAGTAGTGAAGGACTAAGCGCTCGACAAGAAAGGGCTGCGTTAAATATAATTGCTTATATTTTTCTGTATTACATTGCTTTTCTGTTTTTCTAAGTGGATCGATTGCTCTGCGTAGTTTTGCATGGTTCAAGCATGAGTTCAGTTTTCTGTGTTTTTATATATCAGAACTGGCTTGATTCTTCAAAATTTGGCTACATATGCAAAGTGTGGCTAGTCTTACATTTGCACACCGTAAAAAGTTACGAGTAAAAGCAGTAATTAAGACATCCACGTGAACTCGTCGTTTACTTTCATTGGCATTGTTAATCACTGCTATGCAAATGCATGAGGTAGAGATTATTTGAAACTTTACTTGCAATACTAGTGTATTCATTTCAAGGAGAAAAATTGTCGTAAATTTTCACTTCAAACTTTGCAAATAAATTTTTTAAAGAAAAAGCCTTTGGAGAGAGTGAATTTAGTCTCATGAATGTTCCAAGAAAAGAAAATTGCTTGAATCATTTTTTAGATACATACAGTGAACGTATAAGAGTGTTACTGCAATTTGAAAAACATGAACAGTTAAAGTAAGAATGAAAATAATCTGCACAGTTCAAGCAGATGAATGAATTTGAAGTTAAAATTACTTTTGTACTGAAAATCTTTCAAATAACTAGCTAAACGTGATCGGAATTGTTCCATGTAAACAGTAAAAAGCTGACAGTACAATTACTAGAAGTCAAGTAATATAAAGCTTTGGATGAATGAGTATTAAGTATTAAGTCAAGCTATTCACGTACGCTAGCAAAGGAAGCAAGTAATTGTCATGGAGAAGTAGAAAAAATTTGGTTTTTTTTTGTCACGGATTTTTCTTTTTTTTGTCTCATCTTTGATTGCAATGATGTAAAGCGCAGGTGGTTCAATATCAATAGTTTCTGACATAGAGAAGCTGTTACTCTAGTGCTTCTGCTGCATCGCTTTCAGATGTGTGCTTGGTGGAGTACTTTTTTAGCAAAAGAGAAATTAAATGATTATACCAATGCATAATCGGTTAGTTACGTGTTGAGTGAAGAAACGTTGCACACCTTTTCTCGCCTTTTTCTTGTTAATTTGTTAAGAAGAAATTTTGATTACAGCTATTTAGATTTTTAGTATATTACTTGTGAATTAGTCATTTGTTATGAAAAGTTTTAATGATATTTTTTTCGTTATATACGCTATTTAAGCATATTTTTTAGTTGTATTCAACGTTATGAACATACATACAGTTCCATAGTTGCTTCATCCATTCATTCCTGTTTCAAGATTATGAAATTAGTATTTGCATGATTATTCTGTAATTACTATTGACCATGTTTTTTGATGGCTCAGTTCTGTATTTATTATTGTTTTCAAGCTTCTTTATTATTGGTTTTTTACTTAGTGGTTATATATCAGTAAATTTCAGATGGAACTCATCAGAATAGGTTGAATTAGATGATATGTCTAAAATTTATATTCCGTCAGATATATTGTTGTCAATATTCGCGAAGTGATCAAAGAAATACTGATTATTTTCACATAGTTTTGACACTAAGATATATTTAAAATTTACAAAGTTCTACAAAATTACTGCGTTTTGAAACTGATCCCCTGGAAAATTTTACTTCACTTTTGGGCATCTAATTTATGATAATTTTCCATGTGATATAGTTGTAATGAATTCTTTAGGGAACTGACAGTTTTTAATTATCAGATACTTATGGGAGCGTTGTAAGTGAATGAACATAATACGCATGAAAACTTATGATGCTTTGAATTACTAACAACTTTGTTCTACTTGCTTATCACTTTATTTTCTGAGAAATTTCAAAAAAAAAATCTTTGGGAAAGAAATCACTTTATCTGATGAATAATGACTTTTTGTATCAATTTATGTGCGCAAATTTTCAGTCATAATAAAAAAGTGAAGAAAGAGATGGGAAATATTACTGTGCTAATTTAAGTCTGCTTTTTCTGCCTTATACCAGGTAACAAGAATATCACGTTGCATACTTATATCTTTAAGAAGGTAAAATTAAATTTCATTGCTTTTGGCAAGGAATGAAGCGGAGCTTTTCAATGAACAGTCTTAATTCGATCTCACAACATGGAATAATGTTGCATTCATTCGCTAATGGAATGCGCAGGTCTTTCTTTTTTGCTAGATGCTTGTATATTTGGCATAATGCAAATTGTATTCTGATAGATTTTCATTTCTTATTTTGTAATAAATTTTGGTATAACAAACTGTGAAATTGATAAACAGAAATCTAGCGATTTTTATTTATTTGTTTGTCCATCATCATTTACCAACTCTACGTATTTCAGAAAATCGGCATCGCTTTCTAGTTTTCATAAAGTAGATTTATTTCGACAATCTTTTCGATCGACAAGCAGCTTTTCTTTGCAATTTCTTAGTCATAAAGATCAAGATTTTATTGATGTGATTAGCATTGCTGATGGCGATGATATTATTCTCAATTCATCGATAAATCCTTCCACTCAATTTGAAAAGGAGCGTATTGTGGTCTCATTATCAGATCTAGATAGAGAAATTGAATCTGCTTATTGCTCAGGTATTCAATTTTTTTAAAACTTCTTTGAATAGAGTAATCTTTTACTGAAACAAATCATGTATTTTATTTAAATGTTACCCAGTTCTAAATGTTACAATATGCTTAGATTTTTGCCAATTTATATGTTGTAACCAATCTTACAACACTGCCTTGCGTTATATTAATCATTATGCGTACCTATAGGCATTGGTAAGACTTTAAGAAAATAGTTTAAAAATCATGAAAGCATCAGTTAGCTTCCTTCGTTTCTATATTGCTTATCAATATATAAAATATGGTAACTCTTTGAAGTATATGTTGTATTTTTATCAGCATTTTTAAAAGCTAGAAAATGCTAAAATATAGAAAAAACGCAACAGCGTTTTTAGTTTCTGTACTTGCAATTCAGGCTTTTTTATTTATAAAAAATGTCATAGGGAAGAATCTAATCTACAGTACTGTCTCATCACTCAATCATGATAGATTTTTATTCTTGCAGGATTTAATTTGTAATTTCATGGTAGTACTTCACATTGAACACTATGCTTTTTTGGTTAATTTAACAGTTAATTGCTGATTTAAAGTAAGAATTCCTTAACTGCCTATAAATTCCTTATTTTGAAAGGGCTTGAAGAGATGCAAATATTGTCAAAAAATCATTTTAAGATTTTAATTTTAGAAAGAAGAAGCTTAAGCTTTGGCGATGGAATTCTACCAACTTCACAAAAATTAGACTTTTACGAGAAGTCGGATAAAATTCCACAGTTTTGTGAAGATTTGAGTGCATTAATAAAAGAATCTTCTTTTGAAACTTCGATGCCATATTTCAGTTCAGGACGCAGTATTTCATCAGACCACGGTCAATTATTTGTAACTTTTATGTTGCTGTTGATTATTAGTTTTTGAAAAATTCAACTGAATCTACATGTTTTATATATTGATCTTTAACTTTTATATCCAAGTATAGTACTGTGTCATCACTCATACTGAAGTTGAGTTTTCATTCTGCTCGATATGCTTTTGATTATTTTGCCGATCATACACTTTCCTTTACATCATTATTACGTTTTTTTTTTAGATTCTCTATACCGTGGAATAAACAGGAACGATTCAGAGTATTTCCTAGCAGATACTAATTATATGACCGATGATCATAGTTGCCAGGTTATTTATCTTATCTTCTTCCAAAGAAAATAGTTTTTACTAGCTACATCCACTTAATTTTCCAAAGGCATTTTGTCATTATCCTACATCAATTGAGTATTGCATTTGAACTATTGTTTAAGGATTTAAAGGATTATTCTAATGATTTATCATTTAACAATGCTGAGAAGTTGCCTATTTTATACACTGCTGTTGGAAGCGCACTGAATTTCGCTGCGCAAGTGATGAAAATTCCAGCAATTAGCTCAAAAGACCGAATTGGGGAAGAAGATTCTATTAAAGAGCTTACAAGGCAACAAGAATTGAAGTGCGCCATCTTTATTTATTTCGATATTTAACTTTGCAAGGAATCTGAAACTTTCATTTGCAGTATTTTTTTATCTCACCAATTTGTGTTAATTTGTCATATGACCATCAGCAAAAATTAAACGTTTTATTACCAAACTTTTTTTGAGTTTTTAAAATATGAATCTATTCTTCTCGTACACTCTAAGTAGCTAGACTCTGTATACATGCTATTAGTTAACTAAAACATGTTAAGGAATGGTTGACTTTGTTTTACCTTTATTTGTGTAGGATCAAAAGCCAGTGACTGTTGGGATGTTTTAGTTTCAGAAAATATTTAACTTTTACAGTGAAGTATATGCTGAAGATGATCGTTTATCGTTGTGCTGGATGAATTCACAGTTAACCACTCCATCATCAACATACGATAAATTTGTCACTGCTTTGTCGGATTCTTCACGTGAATTAAGCGTCATATCTGAACACACTGATTCTAATCTGGTAAGTTTCTATTATAGGTGGAGAGTTCATTCGGTCCGTAAAACCACATTTTATGGTAGAAGGAAGACAATTAATTTGCTGAATTTGCAGTATTTTTCATTTGTCTGAACAAGTCTCATTAAAATATTCTGCAGTTCTGTGATTGCAGTGAAATTCTGAAGAGGACATAAATTTTATTAAACTGAATACCATTATTTACATGTTGCTTGTTTATCAGCAGATCTTCGAGTCGGTTTTTTTAAAGAATAGATGATTCGTATTTATTTTTTAATTGTTATCAACTCAAAATTTTAATTCGTTTGCTGCAGATTCATTACGGACTATTTTTATAGGGAACAGGTGAAAAATATACCCTGAATTCACCTCCGGATGAGTCTGAGTTGGTAGCTACAAATGTACCAAATTCTTTTCATAAAAAAAGCATTGATGTTGGGGGCATTATTGCTCAGCAACATCGCTGCCATTCCGTGGAAAGAAACGTCAAAAATATCTATATACAAGATGTAATTCCTACTCTTTCTTTTGTTCCGATATCAGAAGAGAATTTTTTTTTGCTAGTTGTAGTAACAACTCTTAATTAATGAGCCTTGTTTTTTAAGTTCTTTCCTGTATAAACTTAAGTGTCATGTAATGTAATATGGCGCATGTTTCACTGAGAAATTTTATGTTTTTCAACTTCATTTTTATGTTTTTGTTTTAGCTCTATTTTCTCGATTAATTTAGAAATCCAGAAGGAAGCCGATACTTTTGCGTGCTTCACCGACTCGCAGTGGTGAATTTTCGACAAAATGTAAGAGCCAAATGGTTTTAGAAGATGAAAGTGATTACATCAGAAACTGGGCGAGACTTGAAGTGCCGGATAGCATGCGAAATTTGTCATCTTCAAGTCCAAACGTCAACGGAATGATCATGCCAACAGATGAAGGTTATTATTAGGAAATTCATCAACTGTAGCTCTACTTAAAAAAATGGTATTGCAATAAGCAAAGTGAAAAAATCAATGCTGCTTCTAAAATCTATTTTTATGCGATTTTTCAATATTTCTATTTCTTCTCAAGCTTTGCTGGTATCTGAGATTTCAAAATTTTGTGTAGCTTAAGTTGTTTTCGATTACACGAATCTTAGCAAAATTTTATGTGTATCTGTTATTATTATTATTCTTCTGAAAACGGTTGACAAACCTTCTCAGGATCAGAATAATTATGTAAAGTTTTTTAGTGGATATTAAGGAAACTAGTCGAAGTTTGCAACATTGTACGGAAAAAGAACAAAAAGACGCTCATAAATGGAAGGAGGTTTTACCAGTTACATTTGGGCCCCATCAGGTATAGCTTTTTTATTAATAGCAAAATTGAATTTTATAAATAACTTTTCCCGCTAGTAGTGTATCTGATTATCGGGTTGGTATGTGCACACCAAAATTTATATGGTGTTTTAAGCTCATTTATGAATGTTGTATGTTGTATCAAATGATACTACTTCTACGAATAACTTTCATGAGAAATTATTTTTTTTAGTTTTCTCATCATTGAAAGCTTATAAAAATGTAAACCAGATTAGTTATCAATCTTGAATTTGGAAATTGATTGATTAGTTATCAATCTTAAATTTGGAAATTGATTGTTCTATGATTAATATGAGGTTTTCTGATTTTTCAGTTTTATTAAATGTTGCTATCATTTGGGATCTTTGGTAAATTTTACATTTAGTTTCAACTATGCAACATTGCATGAACCAAAATGGTTATAGCATTATTTTTGTTGTTTGTAAAGTGACTTCATGTTCTACAGCAGTTATTATCCATACTGTTTACGTTATGTCCATGTGATGTGAATTAATTTACAGTGCAGTTAGATCGATGAGATGAATCAACTGCCATTTGTGCAAGATGTTGTGTTTTTTGTATTTAAGTTTAGAATTTGTATTTAATTTTCTACAAACAGTTTTACAGTTTCTCTTGTACAGTTGAATTATGCTAGCTTTTGATTATTTTAATTATTTCGTTTTCCAGTCGTTTGTGTAAGATACGTTTATGAAGTGTTAAAGATTGATTTTGGAAGTTTCCTTCGCTTTTTTTTAAAAATAGATGTGAAAAACTTCCAGGTAATCGGACCAGTTCGGCGATCTTCTCAGACATCAACTCGAAAAGCTCCTTTCAGGTTTTTATCTTCATTTCTGTCCTAGAAAAGTACAATTGGTGTTTTTTTAAATATGGTAGAATGTTTTTTATAGTTCAGCATCTTTAAAAATATGACTGAAAATAAAAAAGTATATGTTTTAGTTCCATGAATCACGAGAAGAAAGCTCGAGTTGACAAAAAGCATTCAAGAAAAGGAAGTGCACTGTTCGATTTTTTTCGCGTTAGTAATTTACATCATATTTCTGTTAACGTTTTCGATTTTATGTTGGGAAAATTTAACATGCATTCTTTTTACAAACTTCGAAGGGCTCTCATAAATTGCTTAATATTAAAGTTTGCAATAATATAATATTGCTTTGTTATATGAAGAGTAAGACTTAGTGCAGCGTGTTTTGCTGGATTTACTTTGTGCACTTCTTGTGATCGGGTTATTTTATTTTTCAGGTCTAAGCCATCAAAAAAAAAAGAACTGAACCTCTTAGAAGTGAATACTTAATTTGAGTTATATGTCACATCATAATTGTATTCTTCTTGCTTATCATATCTCATTCAATTGCATTATGTCTTTGAATTTCAGAAATCTGATCTAAGATCTCTTTCGGATATTGTAACACCGGTTTCCGATGTAAGTTTATTACCTTCACTTTAAGATCTTTTTAAAATGATTTTGCTCATATTTCGGAATATTAGTCTTCTTAGAACTATTTAATTTAATTATCATGTTTTCGTATTATGTATCACCAAAAATTTTGCGAGTTCATCATTAATTTTTTCATCGCTGACTCTTTGTTGTTTGTTTTGAATTACATAATATGAAATATGTTTTTCAATTACTTTCTAGAGACGGTCAATTGCCGCGGAAGAATTTGATGGTTAGCTTTTAATTCCATAAAGTTTTTGTTCTACTGATGGAAATAAGCATTTATTAAATTTGAAATGATTTTAGGTGATTATTCAATTTTTTTGGTCAAATTTTGATTACGAGCATCATAGAACTTTAGAAAATTAACATAGGCGTATCGTGACATCAATACAAGATGTGGAGAATTTTTGAGAAATCAGTTCTTACGAATGAATAAAATTAATTATTTTTGATTGGTTCTTGAAGTTTGTTTGCTTTCTTTGTCATCTTTTTAAAATACTAACTTTCATTTACAGATCTACCTGATAGTCTTGCTAAGGCGATATTAGATAAAGTACCAAATACAATAGCTTCCAGCGGTGGTCGTCATTTAGCCGCACACTTCAATAAAGAAACACATCGATTCATTCCGCAAGTGTGAGAGTGTTATTTACAGTTATTTATATGTGAAACATTTTTTCCACTTGTTATCCGTCTCATTTTTGTTTTTCTTTGGGCTACTTCATATACTGTTTTCAAATTTTTTTTAGCGCTTTTTGATTGATTTTATAAAATGTCTGCTAGAAATCAGGATTTTTATTTTTTTGTCGATGGAATATGTGTAACGAGGTATTTCGACAATTTTTTTGTAGCAAGTTTGAAAACTTAAAACTTTTGCATTTAGAAACAAGCCAAGATGGGCTGATCTAAACTTGTGGAGCGAAGAACTGGCAGTGTGGTCATATAAAAACTGTAATCTCAAACTAACTAAGAAGGAAAGAAAGAAACAGGATATAATTCATGGTAAGTTTTCAGTAGTTTGAAAATATTGCATAGGAATGACTGGTCTGCATAGTTTAGTCCATTTCATGCTTCCTTATTATTTTCAGAGCTATATTTAACCGAAAAACATCATTGCCAAGTGTTAGTGATCCTCCAGCAAGTTAGTCCCCTTTACTTGTTTTGATTTTTCTAATATCTATTAATGTTAATGTTTTTCTTAAAATCATAGTATAGATAGAGTATACGACTACGGATAAAAATATTATTATACTTTTTAAGCATTATTTTCGGAAATCTTACTTTTTACCTTTTTATGGTGTTCGCAGTTCACTTGATATTAATTTATATATAATAATTTTATCATATAACTATTTGAAAAATATTTCAAACATTTTTAGGTCTACCAAGAAGGACTTCGCATTAATGGTATTATTAATGAAGAAAAACGAAGCGAATTGATTCCTCCTGTACTTGACGCATTACTTGACTTTCATCTCAATTTGTTGCGTCAGCTTCGAGACCAAAAACTCAAATCAGAAATAGTCGATTCAGTTGCAAGTATTATTTACTCAGAGGTATCAATTCATTTTTTTAAGGTACTTTTATTTGAATAAAAATAATTTCTTCCATAAAACAAATTTCTCTGGTTCTGCATTAATTTTGTTTGATCACATCGTTTTTTGTATAATTTTGATTGTAGTTTGAAAAAGGAGAAAGGAATCAAGCTGCAATTCATGCCTATACTGAATTTTGTTCTAAATATGATCAGTGTGGCCGCCTTTATGATGAATGGATGATAAAGAATATTGAACTTAGAAAATTTTTTGATGTAAGCACTTTTACAATTTCTTCAGACTAAAAATTGAAAAAAAAAGACAAAACAGTTATGACTTGTATTGCAAACGACTTTTAATTATATTTCCAAGATCCTTTTGGGAATACATTCAAAAGCTGTTTGCAAAATGGTTTCTCGATCTGTTTTTGGTTTTTCATTTTTTAGCAATATGAACAAGATCCAACGTATAAGGGACGAACGTTCAAAATGTGCCTGCTTCTAGTAGCTCAGAGGCTAACTAAATATCCAGTACTTGTAGAAAAAGTAAGTGAAATCACTTTCTTACACTGTTCATATTTTAAAAAATCAATTTAATTTACTTAGTAACTAGTTGACACTAGAAAAGCATTGGTAATTTGCCTGAAGATAATAACAAATAGTTGCATTGAAGTGCAATACTTCAAAAACTCTTGCAACTGTTTTACTGTTGCTGAGCCTTTTTTTTCTATTTTTGTGGTTTTTCATCTCAGCGTTGTAGATTGCTGAAATGGAAAGTGATTCTGCAAAAGATGAATGTTTAAGAGCTCATCAAGCTGTAAAAAAATTCGCGATGCATGTGAATGATGAAATCACAAAATTAGAAGTAAATAAACGTTGGGACGTAGTTCGTTCACAAATAGATCATTCTTCAAAAGGGCGATTTGGCCCGAATGATTTTTTCACGGTAGTTCAATTTTATATTGAAATTTTGTAGTTTTTTTCTTTTTTTTTTTAATTTTTTATATAAAAGATCATGTACATTTAAAAACAGCGTCAAAATAAAGAATCATTAGAGCATAAAAGTATAGTTAGCTGCAGTAATCTGCTCATTTGTTTCAGATTCTTTGCCCATTAAGTTTTGTTATTTTTGTATATGGAATTTTCTTTTCACTCTTTTTTCCTTCCTTTTTCCTTTGAATAATTTAGTACGATGATCTTATATTAAATGGAAGTGAAGAAGAACGTCGAGTAATTTGCATTGGTTCCGCTGTTTGCCAAAATTCTCAAAAAAAACCTGAAGGCACTGGTATGCATGCTTTTCTTGAAGTATATCGCTATATGAATGTTATTCATACTCTGATCAACATTATGAAAAATTCATAATTAGGTAATAATCCAATTGTGATTCGATCACATTATATTTATATATTATAGAAGTTGTGGTAATATTGTTTGATGATATCCTTATTATGTTGGCAAATTCAAACAACAATAAATATGTATTTCACGATCGTGGATCTGGTGTAAGTTATTGAAAATCTTGGCTTTGCCATATTTTGGTTGATTTTTTATTTTGACTGCTTCGTCTAGCAACAATTTGCATTCAAATTAATAGTAGTTAATGATTAAATTTTTTTTAATGATCAAGGGAATTTTGATTTTTTGATAAAGTTTATTTTACTTCGATACTCGATATTGAAATGTAGTTATATGAGAATTCATTCGTAAAAGTATTTTCTTGAATGTTTTAGTGTTCAGTGATTGCGCTAAATAAATTGTTAGTTCGTGAAGTTCCTCGAAGTACGAAATTGTTTTTTTTGCTGTCTGATGATCCATGTCCTGATTTATTTGTTGTAAGCTTTACATCAAAAGCTGATGTAGATAAATGGAAAAAAGCAATTGAGTTATCAAAGAGTGTAGCACCAAAGCATGGTTAGTTTATTTCAATATTTTATTAAGCCACGGGTTTCCAAATCAGTTACAGTTACGAGAGGGTCATTTTTGCTTAATAAATTTGGTCAGAAAATAAGTCTGACAGAACATTTTAAATCAGAGAATGTTGTGACTATTGTAGAATTTATTTGGAAATAATTGAAAACTAGTGTATTCACTTAAATAGATTGTATTTTAGTTTGTGGCCTTCATGTGAGCATTAAGCTCAAATTTTTTCCCGTCCTTCACTTAATTAATGAAAACTAACTACACTATTTTAGTGATAAGTGGATATTTTGCGTTCAGTTGAGGTAATAATGCTTATAGGAATTTCAGCAATAAAGAAATGTTCATGTTTTTCTCAGTAAAATATATAATATATATGATGAAATCTGTTGATAAAAATTTTCATAGATATGATATCGTTAGAATTCACATGACATTTATATACTGTGTACTGCTTACGCCTGACTACAAGTTCTAAATAAGAATTTTATGTAAGCATAAAAAATATAAGTGGATTCTAATGTGTAATTGCAACTAAAGATGTTTTTTGCATAATTGTCTTCGAGTATATGTGAGTCTAAATTTGTCAACTTTTCAACACAAATTTCATTTGAAAATTACAGTTAGACGTGCAGCAGTTGCAAGTGGCTTGAATTCGCTAGACGACGACCCGGAAGAAAGAAGACTCAGTCAAGAATTTGGCCTCTGGGAAGGAAAACTACGTGAACTTTTTGGCAAGCTTTTATTGTTGGGATTAAATCAATTAGGTTTAAAATGCATTCCTTGACAATCGTTTATGAGTCATAACAATATTACTGGTGTTCATACAAGTAAGTGTTCTTCTAGAAATAGGTAATAAGTTAGTTTTAATTTTCGTTTAATATCGTTTTCAAGCAGGTTAAAACAAAGTTGGTTGTTGCTAGAATGCACAGTTTACTTTCACACTTTTTTTCACCTTCACTAGCAATACTGAAGAAAGACTGCAGTAAATTTTAAAGTTAAATCTGCTCAACTTCGTCAATAGTTTTTAATTTCATTTTTCGAAATGAAATAATCAAGAATGATTTAAATTTATTAAAATTTATTGCCATGTTGAAGCAGTTAGGTAATGGTAAATTAAAAGTAATTTTCTTACGAATTACTTTAGAAAAGCGAATCAGAGATGAAAAAGAATTATCAAATTACATTGAAAAACGATTGATATGGTTTGAACAGCTTCGCTCGCATATAAGGAAGGTTCCGTTAATCGATCGAACGGATGGGAATCGACATGCTGTGAGAGAAAAAGTGAAACTTTAGATTTTTGTACTCATTTAATTATTCTGTTTTTTCATTTTTTCTATTATTTACTCAGAATATACTCCTAAAAAATGTGGGAGAAGTAGTCTAACGGTTATTTCCATTTTAGATCAAAAATTTGGTGAAGACAAAATTTGCTGAATTACGTTCTGGAAGACGAATCTCACTGAGTAAAGGTTAGTACCGTTACGAATTGAGTAACGTTTTTGACTTTAATGTCTGTTGCAGTGTTTTCAAGCCGTAAAGAAATACAAGCTCATGTGAAATACTAAAAGTTTATAGTCTTTTTTATCATATTTTTTTATAGTGGCGGAACGTGCTGAAAAAATGTATGAAGACGATTTCATGTCATTCTTTGACGATGCTTATGATGCTGATGTTGGTGCAGGAACTTCTGATTCGAATCATTCAACTGATCAAAGTGAAACTGATGAGGGTCGTCCAAAGCTTCCAAAAAGAAATCGAACTTTTAGCGGTATTGGCGAACGTAGAAAAGGTAGCATACATAAATTCGTCTTATTGCTTTTCAAGTTAAGATGTTTCAAGTTTGAATACTCATCTAAAAAATGTTAGGATTTAAGTCTGAAATAGCCTATTTTAATCCTCATCAATTAATTTTTATATAAATACGAATATTTGATAAGTCTCATGTAATTTTTTTCTATCATCAGGTGGTTCTGTAAGACGACATACAACTGAGGCGAATATGGCAGATGGAAAAACTTACAGCGATGTTCATGATTCTGTAGCAGAAGAAGAAGGAATGATGAAATTACCGGTTACTTTCAAGCTTATATATTATGCTGTGGGAAGCCTTTTTTTTCTAATTTTGATTTGAAATAAAAAAGACTTTTAAACTTTTTTTTTCAAAAGGTTGAGTATCCAGCAGTACTTTTTAGCACTCTTTGTAGTCTCAAGAGACATCACATAAAAATTTTGTTGCTATATATGTACAAGTTTGCGTCAGTCTAATCTGTGAATAATGACCCTTACGACTACAAATTGACAAGTATTATAATTATGATGAAGATCTAATTAAAACTCCTTGTAGTTGCTTTTGGGGCCCATGGCGCATCGTTTAGCTGCAAGCATAATTCGTGAAAATGCTCAATTGAGGGTTGAAAACAATCAGTTGCAAAGCGAAATCGCATTGTAATTTCTACTTTATATGTACCATAATTTCAACTTATCATTAGTTTGACTAATTTTATTTGCAATTTTTAAAGTAAATTTCAGTTTCAGAGAAATCATTTCTTTGATTTTTAGTTATCCAAACAAATTTGAAACAATTGCAAGACTTATATAAATTGTTAAAAAAATATTTTTTGCAGAAATCTGAATTATGTAAAAAAATTACAAATAAAATTAGTCAAACTAATGATAAATTAAATTATTATGTAATTCAGTGACATAAGCTTACACTAAGACTTTTGTTTCCTTATGTTGGAGAACTGAAGACATTTTACGATAATTGTATATGACCTATCTCACCAACAAACAATTATTAGTAATTTACATAATAATAATAATATTCTTACTCTTATCTTGCTTGAGAACAAATTTACTCACTTTTCTTTCTAAATTATATACTCATTGTGCGATTGATCATAATTGCCTTAAACAATTGGTTAGAAATCAGAAAACTTTTCCCTTGACATGTTCTACGAAAACTATATTTGCCAACATAATAGAGTTGTTCATTTTTGGCAATCTTTTAAGTAATTTATTGCAATCATCGTATTTTAAGAACTGTGTAATACTACTTTATCAGCTGATCTTATCAGTTATAAGAAGACATTTTGTTGTCGGTATGTATAAATTTCTAAACACTGACAAATTGCTTATGAGATTTGCAGCCGTGAGTTGCGTATTGCATCATTAAAGAATCGACGTTTGGCGGCCATTCCAGCAAATGCATTGGAAGCATTACGCAACAAACAGAATGAATTGCAGAACGATAAACGCGAATTTCAAGTATTTTGTGAACTCCAAATGGGTGAGATAAATAGTCGGACTGCTGAATTGTTACAAAAAGAGGTACCATGCACAATGAAAGTTTAAACTAACAAATAGACTTGAGTATTGAGTACAGTGTAGTGGTGAGATGTATGAAGAATAATTGTTGATCGGCAATGAAAAAATATTTTAATAATCTCTTAGCACAGTGATTTGCACTATATCTTAAGCTATTTAAGACTGAGGGATGTCGTTGTTATCAGATTGACTGAGTTTGTTGCTTTTGTAATTTGCTAAGTTTGATTGTGCTAAGCATATTAAAAGTTGCTAGTAAAAGTTTGTGAATAAGATAATTTAAAATTGCGCGTACTTTTCTTTTTCGAAGAATTCCACACTTTCCTTTCGTTAGTTAGTTTGTTTTCTTTCCGGACTTTTGTATATTATTATAAAACATCACAGTTATTTTGCGTTCTTAGCAATTATCCAGTAATGAAAAATAATTTTTCACTGCTTGTCAAGTAATTAATAAAATTATTTTAATTTTGTAGTCAAAAATTGATTAATATTAAGAGAAAAGTAGAAAATTTGCTGGTATATAGTTTAAACTTGAGCTCATTATTCATTTTTATTCATGATACATTTCATATAAGCTTCTTTCTGTCTTTTCAGGCTGAGCTCAAATCTCGTGAACAGCAGTTACAGGAGCAGTGGACTAAATTTTATGAGCTACACAATTCGGATTCGCCGATTCATCTCTCACATGGTATTATGCGGCCTCTGTTATCATCGATTGAGCAATCAACGTGAGCATGTTTGTTTGATCATTCTAAACGAAAAAAGCTCGTTATTCAATGATGCAATTTAAATGTTTATTATGTGTATATAACATTCAAGTTTGAATTTGAAACTGAAATTTCAAAAGATTTCTCAGTCCTCTATTGAAATAGCATGCAGAAACTGAAAAACTTCTTGTGTATTAAAATAAAATAACTAAAATCATTTCGTGTGAAACCGTACGTACGCAGTAGGATTGCAAATGGCCTTTTAATATTTCTTGCAATTTTCAGATCAATACACAGTATAGCACCGCTCAGCAAATCTGCCAGTGGTTCGTCGATACCACTACATCTTGCGGAAAAAACTGCTAAAATTCCACGTTCAAAAAAATAAGGAAAGTATATTATTCTAGTGCTGTGCCTTCTAAATAATTTTCTCTTGAAATTTTATTTAGCACTATTCTTGAAAAAGTTCACTTTAAAGCAATCATCAAGTTTTTTATCATCGGAAGTATTTATGGCTTGTTGGGTGTGATTTACGTGTATGTGCATAAGTCGGGTTAGTTCATTAATAATAGCATTATTATTGGAACCGATTTAGGTGAGAATAAAAAAGATCTTGTAGCGACCATTACTAGCTGAATGTAAGAAATCATGCATGTTTTCGTGACTAATATATGTTAGATTCTTTTGTCTCGAGCGTATAGAATTTCTATTTATTTGTGTCCGACTCTATAAAATATATGAGTTAAAATGTTTTACGGGTTGTTGCGCAGTCAGCAAGAAAAAAACTCGTAATGCGTTTTTATTTCTCTTACATTATTTGATCTTGAAACTTGTAGAAACAACATAAATTTTCCTTTTGTTGGAAATAATAGATACATGATGTAGTTCATGATTTGACGTATTTAATCACTGATATTATGCTTTTAAATCACGTCAAAATTCTATTACACTTTAGAAATTATTTATCTCAGTGATTTATATTTGCAGTTTTTCATTTCTTCAGGCTATTTAAGTGTGTGTTATGATAACAGATGTTTGGCTAATTGATAGTTTTGTTTAATCTTTAAATTTTTCTTGCAATTGTTGATACGTTTTCCTTATTTTCAAAATTTTTCTTCACAAGTTGTTTCTTTATGGAAATGCATATTGTGCTTGTGCGACAATAACTTAATCGTGACAAGGATACGTATTGTTTTTTGTCTTGCTCATGTTTTTCAAGTCTTATTTTCGGTTCTTTTTATCATTTGCAAATGTTATATCTGAGGAATAGCATTTTCGAAGTTTTTTAAAATTCCAAGTTAACGTAGCATATTTTTGATTGATTCTTGGTACGTTGTACAAATAAAGACCAACTGTAAATGATGAGAAATCGGAAATTCAATTTTTAGTTACTCATGAGTAGCGTTTTTACGGTTCTTAATTGACTCGGATATGTACTAAACATATTTTGTCATGCATTCTTTACTGTTTAAGTGTTCCTTTCAGTTATAGATTTTTGTTAGCGTTTTTTTATTTGGTCATATTTTCGTGATACTTATCATATTCATTTACTGCACTAGATTGTTCTATCCTTGTTTTAGTTTGTCTATTACTGTTACATGATTATTTATATTTTCCGTAATAACTTTCGTTTTACTTTCGCTCAGTTTCCGAAAACTTCTATATTTGTTTGCTTTCTTCGTCGATTGATGAGTAAATTAATTGTTGTGTATAATTATTCGCGTGGAATTTGTTAGTAAACATTGACATTGAAGACAACTTTATGAATGAATTATAGTGCTTGATTGTAACAACGTGACGTGTCTTTTTCTTCTTACGCGAATTTCATGTAATGTGTATAAAAATATGATATTTAGCAGTTTGCGGTTAACTGATATATTTTTTTGTATTATTTATTTATTTGCGGTACTAAGATATGTTCAAAGGAGATTTGATTTGCTCATTTAAATGTAACTTTTGGTAATAGTCAAACATTTTTAACATTCGAATGCTTTAGATTACATATCTCAACCACACTAATCAAATGAATGTTATTTGTGACAACATATGTTTGATGAGAAATGTCCCAAATTTCTCGACATTTTAAACTGTTCGGCCCATAGAAATAATTGTAGCTCATAGTTGTTGCAGTGTAATAACAGTACTACTAGTCATTAATGCGAGATCGTAATCTCAATCATCATCAAATGATATTAATTTTATCTTACTTCTCACAGTAGTAACAACTATATATGACTCTGCTTCCTTTTACTGACCTTTTAAATCCTGCAAAGACTAATCTGTTATTTCCTCTCATCATCCCATTCAATCGTTCATTCATTCATTCAATCATTCACTCTATTCTAATAATATTTAACGATCGATTGCGGTACATGATAATTACGTTATAATATTTCATCAGATTAATATAAGGAGAAGAAATATATTTTTGATTTTACTACTAGTAATTAATTATTAATGGAGACTGATTAGAGAATACTTGACCTTGTGTGTTACTATCAGCAAAAAGCAAATTTCTTGTCCTTATCACTTTCTTTAATCAATGCTATTGTACTGCACCACATTTAATTGTACAGTTCCACTGAATTCTCGATATCAAAGTAGATCAAATAAAGATTGAAATTCAAATATTTTACACTTTTTTCAGCTGGCCAAGTAATAATTTTTTTTCTTGATATTTATGCTGAAAGAGACATGTTTCCAAGGATTTCCGCTTATGATGATTCAGTGTCGTCGTTTCGAAGGAATGAAGTTAATGAGAGTCAAACATAAACAACAAACCCTATCTTAGTTATTGTAGGGATTGTATTTAAATTATAATTGAGGTTAGGAACTGACAGCACACCTCACCTCCATCTAAACAAATGTTTTATATTTCACGATTCAGAGATGAATTTAAGGATTTAATTTTACTCTATTCTACAACCTAGTTTGTAATGCACATTATTATGATTATGTCGTTTAGTTATTCGTAAAAACTATATTTCTTTGAGCGGTCAGTGAATACTAAACGTAATGGTTACATAACTCATAATAAACAGTCTCCCTCACTTTTTCTATTTAGGATAAAATGTAATAATTACTTATGACTGCAGCAAATATTATTTTGATTGCTGACAGGTCGGATTGGTCACAGTATTAATATCTAGATATTACTGATAAAAAAATAATTATTTTGTTGAAAATGCATTTAGAGAGTTTATTGCGGTGAATTCAGCTATTATTTACCATAGGCAGCTATGTCAATATTTAGTCCAGAAAAACATTTTTTAATAAAAATCAGGGCAGCTATTTTATGTAAAGGCTTTTAAATCATTTCCAGATCTTATATTTGTAGCAAACAAATAATTTGAAATTATTTAATTTGTTAGAGATTTGTGTAGTATAAATTTCACTCACTATTGAATGCATATGACCCCAACGTAGACATATCTGTCGGTAAGAATCTGT
Source organism: Thelazia callipaeda (assembly GCA_900618365.1). NCBI lineage: Eukaryota > Metazoa > Nematoda > Chromadorea > Rhabditida > Thelaziidae > Thelazia > Thelazia callipaeda. The sequence continues at coordinate 86,732 of UYYF01000001.1, forward strand.
CAAAATGCTACCGCACGTGTCGTCCATTCATCTATTTAATTTAATCCATACCAGATGTCTCTTTCTAGGAAGGCTGTAAAATGTGTGATATCGTTAGCAATTAATGTTTCCAACTTATCTTTTTCCATTCTAGCCAACATACATCTCTTGCCCTGAAAACATTTCGTAAAGATAATATTAAAGAGGGTATTAAATTCGTAAGGTCATGAACTGAAGTAATCAGGAATGTTTTGTTGACTTTTCTCATGAAAGTCGTGAATTCACTTGTGGTAAAAAATGCTCAAAAAATTATATCAGCTGCTGCATAAGGGCATAACGTCAAAAAATTATTCAACTTTTTATGCAGATTTGTGGGATTGTTTTTAAATGCCATAAATTTGAATATCTCGCAAAGTAATTCAACGGATAGAGTTGATTTCATAGTCTTTTTGAGCATTTCATGGCGCAATGAAGCGAAGTAATACTCTTCGATAAACTCAAAATAAGTAAGAAAACATATATTAACGAAATGATTTACAATGCATTAGCGCAACTTAGTTACTGCAATAGCAATAATTTACTACAGAAAATTTTTCTGGTGCTTAAGCCAAAGTATATCGTAAAACTGGCAGTGATGCAATATGTTTCCTCGCTTGTTACTAACATTTTTAAAACAGTTAAGATTTGATAGAGGAAGAAGATAATTGCTACAGATTCTGTCTTGACTGCACTCTTTAATAAAAATAGATCGAAAATTATATCAATGTTTTATAAATCCTAAATCTACTCATTTCTACCCATCCCTTGCCCTCAAACTTAGTGCTATCATATATTTCACCTTTATCCATAAGTGAAGAAACTAATTCACTTGTTTAATTATTAAAGCTTCAATACTTCACATTATAAGTGAAATTTACAACGACATTTGTTTAATTTTCACGTAAAGTTCCATGCACTGTCAAAATCAAAAAAAGATTGCTCAAAAAACTGAAATTACATTGAAAACTATCAGTTTTCACGTTTTAATATTCGTCACTAAAAAAAACGTGCCACAGTAATAGTATTCTTGGAACTCTTACAAACATTACAAACAAGCATGCAAAATTAATTTCTAAGAGTGCGTCGAGTTTTCGATTAAAGTGCTGAAATCTGGAAAAGTGAACATTATAATTAATTGCTCTTTCCTTCACTTATTTTTGTTCAAAATGAGCAAATAAGGCAAATAAATTTCCAGAGTTTTCAATCATTCAGTCGTTTGTTGCAATAATGTCAGTTTTGTATTTCTTGAATAAATTAATCAGTTAATTTGATAAAATATCAAATCAAGCTAATGAATAACTAATTGCTCATTATGAGGACCACAAAATGCGTGTTGGAATAATTATGAAAAAATAATGCTCATCTTGTAAAGCATAATTGGCACTGCAAAAATCACAGTTGGAGATGCTGGGAATAACTTAACTTCCAGTCTGATGGCTAACTCTGACAAATTAGTTCCCCTTTTTAATCACATCTTCAAAGTGATTACGCTAAATCTATTTATTCATACATAACATACAATCGGAATAACATTTTCGGATTGATTTTTACATTATTTGAAAATATATATTTGAATCCGCATTTAAAGAAATACTGAAATCAGAGATATTGGAACCGAATTAAATTTTGCAATTTATTTAAAAAATTATTGTAATTTACATTTGAATGCGTATGAATGAGCCTCCTTTGAGTGCGAAGAAACGAACGTTAACATTTAATCATTTCTTTGCAACTGAAAACAAAAAATCTCAATAGTCTTGAAATTAATTAATGTAAGCAAAAACAGTTTCTTTGATTGATCCGAATTTTAGATATCATCTTAAAAATGTAAAGAAATGATTAAAGATGGCTCTTATTTTAAGAATGATTTCTATTTTATAGTTTTTGTAAATAATCTCATTTTTTACTTTTTAAAAAAGGTTTCATAGTCTTTGAATTTTCTGGTTGCTTCGACTTTTTACGAATCACGACGTACGTAGAAGATCATCTGGTAGTTTTGTATCATTTTAATTACACGAAAATGTGGAATATTTTTGATCAAAAGCCAAATTTTCGTAAATAAATGTCTACTTCTTCGCATAAAGCACTAAACTGCCACATCACTTCGAATACTGCAAAGTATTTATTTGGTATCTTTTTTCTCATTTGAAAACTTGCCCAACTAGAAGTGTTATAAACAAATAATCCGTTAATTTGCTTCACTCCAATTTGTCAGTATTTTAAAAATTGAAACATCGTGGATGTTCCCAAAAGTGAGCCTGACAAGCACAACTAATAATAGGTAGCTAGAAATCCAGATTTCTAGTGATGATAGTTAAGACTGAAAATCTGAAGTACTTAAAATCTGAAGCTGCTGTTGCAAAGTATAAATTTTCATCATTAAAATTTAAATCTAATATATTATTTTCAGAAAATAAATTTAACGAGTCTTAATTTTCGAAATAATTAGAATACTAAATGCTCATTTAATGTTTTGCATAGACTATACAAGACCGAAAGCTTTGCAAGAAAATTATTTTACTAGAAAAAGTTGCTTTCATTAGAAGTCAAAAGTAGGCATTAAAACTTCTGCCAGCAAATGCAAAAAATAATTTGTTCAGCTGATAAAAAATTGTCCCTTAATGCTGATGTAGTTATTGCTGAGTTCTGAGGTCTTAATTCCTTGATTAAAAAGATTATTCGGTCTCTTAAGAGGTCAAAAATATTTGATAACACTCTGCATTGTACAGTATACACTTCATCTGTAATCATTTCTTGCTTTCTTAAAACGATTGAGTAGGTCATCTTTTAAAGGTCAAGACATGTCAGCCTTTTTTTATTCTTACACACTTATTGGTATCGAATTATTCTTATTTATATTACTATAAAATCCTCTTAATCGGAAGAGAATGGATATTCACTCAATCTTTATTCTTAAATGACGTTTGATTTAATACGAGTTAAAGTTAACCTTTCTATGCATACATATTTATATTTACATGCACAGACATAGCAAAACATAGTAACAAGGATTAACAGGCAAACTCAGATGACCTGTTTCGTAGTACCATAAATCCGGCTTTAACCTTCTTTGATCAGTAAGTAATCATGCATACAATTCTATTTATGCAAATAAGTAGATAGAAGTGAAGAAGCACCGCCAAAAACAGATAAATCTGTTGAGATTGGCCTTGCAAAAATTCGTCCTTATTTTCTTCTTTTCTCTCACAGAATTCTGTCACAACTTCAAATTACTTTTATAATCCTCTTTTACTAATCCATCAATGATGGCAAACATTGGCTTAGCATTAGTGAGTGGTAAAATACGCCACTACAGCTAACTTTCACAATTTATTTGCGTACTATAAAACTATTTCATGTAAGTGCTATTTTTGTCACTTAATCAACAGAGTTACTAATATTTTCGAAGCCAAATTTATCGTTCGTTCATTCAATACTTAGCCCGCCCGATTCTCTAGAACACTGCGAGATGAACATTTGCAAAACATTAATTCCACTTCCACCACATATAGACAGAGCTGAGATTATTTCAGGAAGCAAATTAATTTTTAATTGCATCCATACAGTCTTACGGTAATGCAAGATTTACAAGAAGTTATATGAAAAGTCATTATGGAAGTCTAACTTTTGTAACTTTTTTGTAAAATAAAAAAGTATGTTCTAGATTGTATCTAAAACGAAGCAACAAAATTTCGTGTTCAAAAAGAGGACATCAAACATAAGTGTAAACATTTAATCTACTGACTTATTGAAGCAATTATCGATGTGTACGACCTGCTTTTTCATCACTGATTTGTAATAAATTTATTTTCATGAAATACAATTCACACATACACACACAAATAGTGAAAAAAATTACAACAAACTTTTTGCATTGGATGAAAAAAACATCCAATTTTGTACAGTCAAATATGGCGTAGAAAAACAAAATAATAAATTTTGAAACTCTAAAAACAGTGCCAAAAATGTACAAATCAACAGAAAACAATTCACTTCCACAAGAAGACATTTTATCAGGCACTTACTTCACTAATTTAGAATAGAGTGGAAAAAGAAACCCGTTTCCTTTGAGAAAATGAAAGGAAGTTGCCGATTTAAATCAGAATTTATACAAACATGTAGTCTGGAAGTAGTGGTTCGGAAATCACATTATTAAAAATTTGTGATAGTAATTTCAGGAAGTTCATTAGTTAAATTCGAAAAACAAAGGTAGTTAGGATTTAAAAATTTTGAAATGGTCACTTATTGCATGTTTGTATCATATTAACAAATATTAATGTTTTCCACATAACGAAAGAATAAATTTATATTTATTTGCAAGAGTTTGTATTTGAATATAAAAAATTAAGCTTACCAATTTTCTCACAAACGGAATGCTTGTCATAGGAAAGATTCTGCATTTTTTAAGAGGAAAAATTTACTCAATCTTGAATGTAAATCGACTAATTTATTTCCAAAACGATTTTTTGTACGGAAAAAAGGCAAGCATAACAAAAAAAATGAAACAAGTTTTTCTGATTGAAAAATAACCTATGAAAGCTAAAATGGAAATCTGAAAATTAAATAATATGAGACAGAGGAAAAAATTTGCTAAAGCACCGAACAGTTCCACTGAATAGTGATAATATAACACCGTGATAGCTAGGAATGGCCTAACAATGACCATTAAAACCTTATCATGACAATAAATTAGTCTAGAGCACAATACAAGACATAGTGAACAAGAAAAACTACACTCGTAAGTAACATAAAAGTTGTTCTTTTATTTTTGTTGCGCTAGTTGAGTGGATACTAGTGATCCGTAATCTTCATTTCAATTTAGCTGCATCGCTAACAACAATCGATACTTTGTATTTCAATTTTGCATCATCAGATACTGATCAAACCTCTGATTTAGTCCATTAATTAATTGATTAACCAGTGATATGGCAATCTTTTGATTATGAGATGCTAGTGAAGGAGGCAAGAAGGATCAAGAGAGGTTTCTGCGACACTTTTCAATACTTCTTTTGCCTTCAGTGGCCGAGGAGAATACATCATCACAACTGCTGTTACTAGTATTTACGTATCTACCTTTGTCATTATTAGTACTGCCGGTTCTGCTCTCGTTATTATTGTTGTTGATGTTATCATTATCACTGTTATTGTTAATGAGAGGATCTGGTAGATTGTTACCATTGCTTTTCACTGAAGACTGTTTTGACGATGGAGAAGCAAGAGAGGTAGTGATATGATTGGATATTGTAGCCTTTGAACTTCGCCACTGTGTTGCTAGTCCTGAAAAATGAAATACCATTTTTAACTGAAATAAATAAATGAAGAAAATAATGATATAAAGATAAGTAAGCAAACTGTGCTCAGCGACAGAAGCAAACTTACTCGAACTATTACCTATCATCTACTCCTTACTAACTTCTATCTATGCAGTTCATTTGACCATGTTATAAAAAGTAGTCTTCTCTTAGCACTCTAGCATCAATGCTTTCCATGAGCGTATTACACTCAACGAAGATTTTAGGGCGAAATGAGGGAGTAGTATAAGTAAGAGTGTGAATTAGACAAATGAAGCAAATGCGATCTCATAAAATGATATGATATGATATGATTATATGACAATAACAATTAGATGATAATAATAGCAATGATTCTTGACGAAACGTGCCTAATGCCAGCTTGAAAAACAAACATAAATATCAAATTATGTTCTTCACTACTGCATTTTCTTTTTATTTATCAAAAAATATTACGATAATCTTAACGATCTACTCACATTTCTTAAATTTCAGCTTTTTTCCTTCATCAATATGATTATCTTGCTAATTTACAGAAACAAACGCTGACTTAATGACTTACCCAGGTGACCACTGAATAATCTCAATCTTATTTGATGCTACTAATCGATCTGATAATTTTGCTACTGTAACACCCTATCATGATAAATTCTATTGAATACAATTAGTGTTCTACACAGCACCTGATCTAATCTTTTCTAACGCAGAAATTCAAACTTATAAATATACAAGACAAGCCCTTTGAAAACATGCAAATTAGCGAGCCAGAATGAGAGCGAGATCATTTAGCCGTCCAGCATTAATTAATGTCTGACAAATGATAATTCACTTTGCATGTTTCACTTTCCTTTAACTAAAATTTTCACTTAACAAAAATGTGTCATAACTGATCTGATTTAGATCTAAAAGCAAAATTTTGAGTGGTTAAAGAAACTAATTAATGAGTCCATTGCGCTCAGTTACAATATAATCATAATTAGTAATTATGGTTATATTTTTGCTAATGACAATATCAATTTCAATATTAACTATAATAATGATGATAAAACTAGAATGAATTTACCCTATATTAATTTTATATTGGTGTCATTAGTTCTTCACTTTCCAGTAATATCTATTAGCCACTGAAAAAAAAAATTTAAAAAGTCAAAAAATGAATTTACTCAGTAAGAAAGGTATCATGTAAACACTGATTTAACTTGTTATTTTTCTGCTTTCTAATTATCTTACATCTATGCTGTTGCCATAAACAATCACTCTGTTGCATGTATAAATGCAATGATCACTTACACTCATAAAGTAAACTAAGAATGAAAAAAGTTTTCAATTTATTTATTCACAGAAAGTTATTTATGATTTATAAAATAATTTCTGCAAATGTCATTTCTAAAAACTAATTTAAAAATGCTCAGGATCAAACATTTCATGATGAAACAGCAGAGTAAACATGATGTTTTATTTACTCAACATTTTTGAGAAATAATTTTCATCTTATATTTGAATTCTCATCTTCCCCAGGTCAAAAACTAATTAATTATAAATATTTTATAGTCCCACTAAAATCGCTTATTTCTCCATTACTATATACATAACTCTTTGAAAAAGTTATTTTAAATACTTGAACAACTTTTACTTTAAATATCTGTGACTGCAAAAATGGCTATAAACGATTACAACAATAAAAGTCGTGACAAGTTAAAAGTGTGCTTATGTTCTTTTTCAGTATTTCATTTTGCCATGCATCAAAGAATAAGAAAAGCCCTTTTGTTGTCTAGGAAAATGCAAGGAGATAAGAAGTTTTGCTTTACATGCATTTTACTAGTTGGCAGATTATTTGCCAACCGGTTTATTGTGACACTTCTCTTGTACTAGTGATTCTATCATTACCTTATCAGCTAATTCAAACACATATTAAATCATGCTTGATGGCTTACAAGCAAAAAAAGCAAGGTGAAAGTTAATAGGAGTTATTGACATTTCTGATTACATGCTAGCATGTTTCGTTAAAATAGCTAAGGTACTGTATAAATGCTACAGATTTATTTTTGTCCTTATTTAGCTTTTATTTGCAGTCTCAGTATGATTAGTTTAAAAACATCGTTTTTTAACAATATTTTTATTATTTGCTGGTCTAAGTCTTTTTGCTAGTTCAATTTTTCCTTATTACAAGTAAGGTCATGAATTCAAGGTCTTATACTACTTTAAGTTGCATAAATTAATTCATACGAGCATCTTGAATTAAAAAATCAATTTAAAATTAAATACTTTCCCAGCACTTAAGGGCTCTTCATCCTGATTTATTAATCATCTATCAAAATATTTTAAGTATTCCCTTGATTCATACTGAAATAGAAATTACCTCGTAGAAATGTTGAAAAAGATACTATCATAGAATCAAAGTAAAGGTATGTTTCAAGAAACTCTAAGATGGAACGTTATCTGCTTATTGTTTTCTGATGTTTTTCTTTATTTACGATTATAAATAGGATTCCGCGGTTGTTTAAGAAATGATAATATTTAGAAAAAATAAATTAGCAAGTTTCATCTAAATCTTTAACTTCCTTTAGAAATGTGATATTTTTTGACTACAGTACTGGTCCGAGGTTGTTCTACAATTTGATGAAGATTAGATTTAAGTTAATCTTAATTTGTTAAATCAATCTAGTGAAATACAGAAATAGAAAACAAACGAACCATTAGATTGTGAAGTACTAGGTGATGACGACATAACAGCATTTGGTATGGGTGATGTTTGCTGGTTTATTCCGGGCATAATGGAGCCCATAAACATCGGATTGAAAAGCATTGGTGGCCTGATCTGACCAGCTTGGGCCATCATTGTTAACAATTCTGGCCTATGAAATGGCATTCGAGCAGCCATTGCCATTGCCAGTTGCTGCTGTTGCCAAGAATGAAACTGCAAAAAGTGCTGAGGAATCTGACCGTTGATGACCGGCATAGTGGGAGCTCCTGGAGGCATCAAAGACGGCGGACCAGCACTCACCATCGATGAACCGGTCCCAACTGAAGTTGGTATTGATTCCCGGCCATCGTCCGAAGATTTACCGTCATCTGCAGACGTAGATGCTTGCTCACGATCATCTTTGTTGCTTCCAGCGCTATTACTATTTCTTTCTGTGGCACTATTCCACAGAGTATCTGCAATTGACCAGATTTTTGTTTTTTTTGGCGTCGAGGACACTGCTGATGTTAATGATCGGGTTGGAATATCGCTTGGCTCCGATATTGGTGGTCGTGGCGTAACTGACTTTGACTGCGCGTCTCCTGACGTATCTGAAATGCCTCATAAGATTACAAGAGTTATTTCCAAATTCATTTTGCCGTTGTTAATGGAAAGAATGCTGGCTTATTATTATTATTATTATTATTTTGGTCCCTCATCATCAATCAGCAACAATTAATACATAGTTATTTCAAAAATTATGTTTAATACATGCACACGATCGCATTTTGCCAATTAAAGTTTGCCTGGCTCAGTGACATCACCAATAGACACAGTGATGTCTCCATCAGAAGTACTACTGCTTGGTCTATCAGAGTGATTCTGTTCTGGTGATCCATCGATGTCAGCCAAATCATCATCATCATCTTCTCCGGGTCGATTTCGCGGTGACCACGTCATTTTATTTTCTTTCTTCAAACGCCGACGAGCATTAGCGAACCATGTTGACACCTATAAGTTGTTTTCTGTTTGAGATCTTCACTTATAGCTAAAATACTGCCTTGGTGTCATGCTGGCATTTTGATATAAGAAATCAAAGTGATGATATAGTCTTTTGACCCGGATAACTTCAGTATGGTAATTGCTTTTTTTATTGACATCAGCCAAATTTTATGATAATAATAAAATTGCTTATAAATTTTGCATTTCATATAAAAAATGGGAATGAAATTATTGTCAACATCTCATCAAATTTCCCGTCTATCATTTTCAGCAATGTAAACATATTAAATGGTCCAAAAAGACTATAAATACGATGAAATTATAGATGAAATACTGCTGGATGTTATTACCTCTGACATATCTATTTATCTGTTTGCTGAAAGTATTCCTCAATCATAATCAAAAATGAAAGAAAGACTTATTAAAAATGATATCAATTCCAGCATTGCTAGAACCCAGCAAACAAATTTCATCTATACTTGAAAGTAAATAATCGTTTACAACGCTGTTTAAGCAATAATAAAGTTGCTAAATTTACAATTGAATATTAATAATACAGAGAGACGTATTTCTATTCATATATGACTAAATTTTAAACTGAGCTGACAATATATGGAAGTAAAATTGAATTCAAAGTACTTTTATGAAATTGGTGCAAACGAAAATTGATCAAAATTCAAGTACGATAAAATTATGCAAAGTACAACAGAGGTATTTCTTATTTTGCATGAAGAGATTAAATCTCTGACATAGTTTTTGCGTTCAGCATCTCAACTTATTTTTTTGTTACTCTAATAAACTGAGATAAGTTGTATTACTTTGAAATAAATGTAATGTTTTACGAATACTATTAATCACAAAACCTCCTTAAACTCGTAATTTAACTCTGCAAACTAAAAGTAATAAAAAATTCCAATCTTTCTACTCATCTTCATTTATCTTCAAGGCTCACATAAATGACGCAATTAATGATAGCCCTAGAGAAAAGCTGTAAAATATCCAACTATGTCTGCAAACATATGCTTACAATTATCATTACCACTACTGTGTTATCTAGACTAATTTTGACCAAGGTCATATATATCATGAGCCAAATGGTGAGCTATTTCCAAACAGCTTTGCTACTATATTAGGAATATCAGAATATTATTAATATATTTTCTGGAGAAAAGTTGATATAATAAACATTTTGAAATTCCACACTTTTAACAATTTACTGTCACTGTAAAATGGTCAGTTGTAAATCTGTACTTTTTTAAATTTCTAGCAAAAAAGAAGGAAGCATCAAAGTGATACGATATAATATAACAGAGTAGTGTTTATAATTTAAAAAACGAAATACCACTGTTTCTCTTGAAACCAATCTTTTAGATTTACTCTAATTCTTACAACATGACTGCAATTGGATAGCAAAAAATGTCTCAGAAAATAAAAAAAAGAATAATTTTGGGAAAAAAATTGAGATGAAAGAATGAATATTTTGTAAAGAAAGAACTAAAAAATTATAAATTAACTAAAATATTCTTCTGCAAATGTGAAAATCAATTTTATTATGTTATTATCATACAAGAACCTTTCTGGCATGAAAGGTTCTTGTATGATAATAACACTACTCATTTCGAATCAAACCGAAAATTGAAGTATTTTATCGAAAACGAGAACGATATATATTAATGATGGTAATAGTAATCTGTAAATGATTGCGATGGTAAAATGAGTAGAGAATGAAGTTCGATCAAAAAAAATTTATATTCTACATTAAATATTCTAGAGTTGAGAAAGAACTTCAAAATCGTTTCCTTCATTCAAGAGGTCGCAATATAAAAGGGCAATTTTCGGAAAAATTGAAATGTGATCGTATGCAATTAGAAGTAAATTTTTTGATGCAATTTAGAATTTCGTTTAAAAAAAACTACTTTAACCATAATTATGAGAGAAAATTAAGATAACTAGGATTACGATCATTACAATAACTACTACTACTCTTTCATCTAAATTATTGCTTTCAAAGTGCTATAAATGATAAATTTGATACTTGAATAATTTCGGTAATAGCCTTAGCAATTTGGCAAAATTTTGTAAGACGACGAATTGATCAAAAACGATTTCTATTTTTAAACAGTCTTTTTCACACTTTATACTAATAAACTTAATACATGAGGTTATTAATTGCCAAAGTAAACACGACTTTAATCACTTGCTGCTAATGAACCAACTGTTCGAATGATTTCAGATTCAGAAAAAAAAAAGAGTTCCATCATAAAAGACTTCAAATGAAGAGTAAAGATAATTTTTCTATTAAACATAAAAAATAAAATTTAATTAATGACTAAATCACTGATAAATCACGAATGAAGCACGTAATTCATGTAAGAATGCAAGAATCGGAAATGTTAAGAAGAATCTAATTTAAGCAATGTCTTTTACGACATTTTTTCAATCAGTTTCTCAATCATTTTGCCTATAGTTCTGATTTTTTCTGTATCCTGCAATGCATTTTAAAATCACTATATTCTATCTGACCATTCATGCTATTCAAGATATGTTATATTTGCTTCAAATATGACCAAAAGCAGTATAGACTGCGTTCATTATAATTAGCAATAAAATAAATATTTATTCCGAATATAATAATTACCTATCCGTTCGCATGCAAACGGAAGCATTAGTAATTATACTCGGAATAAATATTATGCTATAATTAACTTTAAATTAGACTATTTATAACGCATAGTCATTTCAGCTGAAACATTAACAAAGATAAAAGTGCTCTGTTTTATCTCGTCCATAAAAAGTGCAAATTTAGAGTATAATATTCCAAACTACACAATTTAATCTCAAAACTTAAACTACAAATAATAATAATAAAAAATGTCTCTCAGTGAAATATTTGTGTTTTATGGCGAGAAATAACAGAAGACAGTGCTGAAAGGGAGACAATCAATCTTCTGCTCTGCTGATTTCATTCAGCTCTTGCAAGAATGAAGAGAATGCTTGATCTGATGAAGAACTTCATTAAGGTAAATAAGCACACAATTTTAAAGTATAAAAACGCGTTTTGAGATAATTTGACAACTGCATAAAGCTGAAAGTTCTGCAACCATTCATCTTCAAAATAATCATTGGCTTGTAAATGATATATTATTTTCAAATTAATCCATGCATATAATTCTAGTAATCTTAACTTCAAGTAAAATAAAAAATACATATTAGATAACAATCACAATGCAGCAGAAGAAACAAAATAAATACAGTGCAATCAAAGTTTTTCAACACTCGTAGAGATCCAAGTTCTGCAACAGTTAGTTGATCAAATAAAATTGGTCATAATGCAAACGAAAGCACTAGTAATTAGTTGATCACAAAGCTCAATATACTTGAAGCGCTGGTTAAATGCAAAATATATTATGTAAGAAGGAAAGTCAATCTATTCTTGCAAATTGTATAGTTAAGAGTAAATACAGACTAGTTAGTTGCCTAATTTAGCTTTAACTAGAAATCTATAAAATTTCCAGACGTTTCTAAAGATTAAGAAAAGTTCTTCACCACAATTTTTTCAGCATATCCCAATGTAAGCAGTTTGGAAAGCTTTTCGAGGAAGCATCGCGGTACCACGGGAATTTGAAAGACAAAAACAAAACTTTTTGCAAAATAAATACTTTACGAAACGCAAAAATCTTTGTTGTAAACAATAAAATGAATTTCGAACACTATCCAGATTCTAAACACAAATTCTATAATTTTCCTCATAAAAATTTCATTCTTCAAATGAAAAGCCTTATTGAATTCACGAGTGTTTGATGCTTATCTATCAAAAAAACTTCAGTAAATTCAATTGAACAGCTTCTCACTCAAGCAGAAAAAATGCCTTAAATGGTTATTTTTTGTCTAAAAAAATTGGCAAAAATAACTACTGTTAAAACTGAAAGCAGTCAATGTCTTGATCGTTGAACAAGTTACCATTTTTGAAATTACAAATTCTAAAGTGAACTTCAAAGAACAGAAAAGAACAGTGAAGTGGTTGACTTATAAAAGATTATAAAGAAACAATTTTGTGACAGTTAGAAAGTACGTCTAAAAATGAATACCTGGTGGATCATGTTGAATTATAATTAAATCAAACTTGTCAAAGGTAAACAAGAGAAAGTGTTTAAACTCCGCAGTGAAATGCTCAGCAACAAATAGAAGATTGAAATGAACAATTTGAAAGTCAAACCTGTGTTAAAGTCATCTTTGTAAGTAATGCAAGCATAATCTTCTCCGCTTTTGTCGGATACGGATTCTTCCGATGTTCGTTAAGCCAAGATTTAAGTGGTGCAGTGGTTTCACGCGTGGCATTCTTCCTACGCACACCATCTAAACCGCTGGCATATGGATGGTAAGGCATAGGGTCAAAGAAGAAACCCGGGCCCACACGGACTGCACCCATCATTTCTGGTTTCATTTCCTGTAAACTCATCAGCTTACATTTTTTTGTACTTTCAAATTCTCATAGTGTTTTCCTTATTATTCAACCCTACAAAATTAACGTTAATACTGAGATAAATATTCCATCCAAATATTAATAGATCTTTTCGAGGATTGCTCTTCATTTATCCCTTCATAAACTGAATCTGAATGCATGTTATTTAATCACTGAAGCAAATAAGAAAAAATCATGCTGACTACTTGGGACACTAAAAACAGTCAGCAATGAGATGAAATAGACGATGCATTTCACACTGCTATGTCGAGAACAGAGTTTGAGCAAGAGGTCAATGTAAAAGTTAGTTGTAGTACAAGTTAGCTATCATCTCGCTGCGAGCAACCAAATAAATAACTCTCTGAAGGTCGAAGCAGTTAAAAACACTTCTACTCAATGACATACACCTGTTGTGTGCGTGTTTCTTGACAGCAATAGATGTATTACAATTGTTATTGGCACGCAAAACACAGCACTTACTCTTCAATTTTCTTAAATAATACTTTGAAAAGTATCTCTCTCTTAAAATATTAACCTTTCATTCACATCAACAATGAATAATCAATAATTAAATAGATAGATAAATAAATAGATAAATATATGGATATACAGATAAATAGATAGATAGATAGATAGATAGACAAATAAAATTGGATGATCGGTGACCAGTTCGATCGATACTTGTTTAGATTTCTTTGATTGTGTAATGAATTTATGAATTTCAATCTCATCAATGCTTATTTAATAAGTAAAAATTACAGAAAAATACGGTAGAGAAAGAGGCGAAGCAATAAGCGAAACTTCATCTTACTGAAGTAAGGAATTTTGAGATAGACTTGAAATGGTGATAATATTCTTTCTGAATAGTGACTGCGAATCATTATTATGTACATGGAAATTAAATTATTGACTTGCAACAGAAATACGATAAGTTAACTTGAAAACTGTTACATAAAATTGAATATTTTTTGATTAGTCGGATCCGTTTTCCAAATGAAAAAAGTATTGTCAAAACAACTATCATTGAGATAATTGTTGATACAAAAAAATGATACAAAAAATCATGTCAAGTTCAGAGTGCTAATTAGTAAAAGGCATGCAAAAGCAGCTGGTTTGTCTAGATCACTCTCGTGAAGGTATACTTTTGTGTGGCGAATTAGTATCCAATTTTTTGCTGTCATTAATATCTCTATGTGATGTTTACTTTTCATCTCGGAGTAATGAAAATTTGATTCTAGTGAAGTTTATGCCGCACCCAGCAACCGCTTGAGCATACAAGTATTCGTCTTCCGGGGCCATCTATCTTTATTCTTCCCAAACCATCAAATACATTTACTCGGTAATTCTCTGGTCAGTAAGTCTACATGAGTTTGCAAGATAAAATTCATTGAATTTGTTAAAAGCAGTTTTACATGAATGGAAAGGGAAGGAAGGATGTTTTATACTGCCTTGTAGCAGTTAAGTTATTAAATGAAAAATTAAATAATAATATGCAAAACTGAGGGAAAAGCTATGGTCATTTACATGTTATTCAGAATGTAATGGTTTCTTATTATCATAGGTTTCATTTGGAACAATAATTACGATGTGATAGCAGCAAACTTTAATTTGGTGCTTTTAAAGGACGTCTATGAGAAGACAAAAAATGATAGGAGAAAAGATAAAAGCTGACTATTAAAACAAAAAATAGGAAAAAAAATGAAGCAAAAAAAGTGTTGCCCCAAGTTTTCATCATTGTAATTCCATAACTTTAACGAAAAATGCCTCTCAATATGGTTAGCTTTTTACCCATTAACTAATGCATGGTCTAGCACAAAAAGATTCAGCACAAGCTATCACAAGATGGTGCTTGTGGATAGTTTCCAGCAAGAGAAAAAACATAGAGCTAGCTATTCATAGCTAGCAGATAATTATGAATGATGATAAAAATAATAACAATATAATAATAATTAATAACTAATAATAATAATAATATCTTAATAACTCAACCAGTTAGAAAAGCACCTAATGGACATATAATTGATGAAAAAAGGACGTACTGCTGGATGCAGACCAGGATAGATTGGGAAAGGAATGGCACCTTGGGCCACGGCTGCGCGAAATGCTGCAGCTTCTTGCTCCATTGGATGCGGAAAAGTGGTCAATCCGCCTGGCGTTAAAAGCGGTCCACTGGCATTGAGAAATCTCGTGGTATCGGTCGCAACATTTACTTCCTCCATATTGCTGCCCATTGAGGTAACTGCTGGGACATTAGTAACCAATGCAGACGCAGGTTGCTCCGTTTTTATCGGTGTAGACGGTTGTGAAGCAGCAAATAACTGCAAATGTGACTAAATGAACGAACAATTTTTTTCTCGTTATTTCCTGAATACAGTGGAAATGTTTTGTACTAGTGAGAAACATTTAGATAATTTTTAAAATCCATTACTTTACAAAACGAAAAGTAAAATTTGAACAAATTGTGCTTTGTTTTTGCCGGCTTTAAAAATGCTGATTAATGGAAGTCATATATATAAATACAAGGATTTTTTGAGCTTTTGATGAAACTCAAGCCAAAAAATAATAATTGAAATAAAGATAAACAAATTCCAGAATGTCTTGTTTTAAAAAAGAATCCTGAAGTATGCGAAACTTTCCCACAGAAATTAGAAATCAGATGTAAAGAACTGCTTAGAATGAAGAACAGGGATTGAATATGCAAAAGTCACTTATTTTCATGTTCAAAAATATTTTATTTACTATAAACATATTCATGACTGCTACTGATAAGAAATAAATTGGTTGGAATAAACTAACTTAGTCTGACTTATCCCAGTTATTCACGTATTGTATGCTCAAGGATTCCCTTTTATAGCGGCAGCACAATGAAAATGCTAACAATGATAATAATAATAATAATAATTGTTGTCATTTAATATACAAATGATGATAATAATCCGAAAACGAAAAGATAAAAAGGTAAATTTTCTTGAAATACTGCAAGTTCGGAAGAGATGAAAGGCGTTGTTGACACACCTGAGCGTTGAATGCAGCTGCTGCGGCTGCCGGATTGAATGCCATCCGTAAAGTGTTGAGATCGAAATTGTTGTCACTGGTAACGCTTGACAGAGCAGTATGCGAAATTGACAAAAATTTTTTGAATCCTTCAGCTGGGAATACAAACTGAATTATTTTTGACTTATCTTGTATCTTCAGCTAAATACGTGCCAGCGGTCGTGTGTGTTCTCCTCTTCTTGCTTTTGTCTTCGTACAGTAGCAGTGAATTTTGACAAATAAATAAATATACGTGGATAAATGATGCGAGTAGTAATAAAAGTAATTGTAATAAATTAGCAAAGTTATGAATGAGATATCTAAAGCAAATAATAAACGTTCCTTTTTTTCTAATAAAATAACCTGAAAATTAGTAAAGTAAAGATTGGAAGAATTGTAAAAATAATGTAATGCAGATAATCATTAAAAACATTTAAGACTAACACAATAAGTAACAAGCACTTCAATAGCGAAAACGTTATCTAATTAGCTTCACTGCTTTACCGTAAATAATAACTAAAGTAAAAACAAAGTGCCAGTAAGTCCCTGACAACAAGTATCCATCTACTCACATCATTATAATCACTGCGAATGCGTAAGTGAATGTGTCTGTCTATCTGTATATATGTACAAAACTGTACTTCAAATGTACGAATTGACAAATGGCACCAACATAAGTCTAACAGAAAGTTTATTGAAAGAAAAAAAGGTAACGTAGAAGCGATTTGTTATCTGAAAACGTCATGTTTCAACACGCCAACAGGTTTAAGTTTACGTCGTGGAGGGAAGAAATGGCAAAAATTTGTTGGTTGGGTGGTTTGGTTGTGTAATTATTGTTGGATTGCACCAAAAATGACTCAAAATTTGAAATGATTAAACCAGTTGTTCAGCTGTGAAGTACAAATATTATATTGTTAGATTTCTTCATATATCTCATTAATAACTGCAGATAACAAGAACTACGACTATATTAATAATCACAATAATGAGGAAAATTATAATGATATCTATCTTAAATGCAGTAAGCTTTAATTAATATTATTGTCAATCGATTATCACTATTATCAGTAAAGGCTTAACTTTCTTTAGCCCGACAAACTTTGATTAAAAGCATTCAATCAGTTATTTTGTACAAAATTTCTTTTTAATCTCCTTCTTGTTTGCTGAAAATAAACAGAATTGAACAATCATAAATAGCTACAGCAAACAGACAGTGTCAACGTAAATCAATTACCATCGATTGCGTTTTGAAATTGCGTTAAAAGTCAAAAATGACATACAGATTTTTTGCAAACATCAATTTTAATTTTAAAAATATATATATATATAAATTATTACATATGCATATATATATGCATATGTATATATATAAATTATTAGATAACAAGCGGCTCAATGCTTTGTCCAATTATCCTGAAGTGGAAGCATTTACAGATCGGAATCGGAATCCATAAATGTTTTTAAGCATATTATTTATTTATTTATTAATAAAAGAATAAATTGAATGTCTTTCAAAGTGCTTCTCAAGTCAGAAGTAAGAATACTTTTATTTAATTCTTCAGTAATTGTTATCACTGCAATGCACAGAAACAGATCACCAAATACGGACCACTGAGCTAACAGAGAAAAATAGTGAAATTTGTGTCAGCTTTTCTTTGATATTTTATGGGAATTATATTTTGCTGATTTGTTTTTCTCGCAAGTAAATTTAACTATTTGCTTTTTACTATACTCATTCAATCTGCCATTCAACGATTTAGATCCTTTGCTTTCATTCTTCTGCTCAGCACATACATTATTAGACTTCTGTATGTATTCAAATATTGAATAAGTCTATCTATGATGCGATTATAATTGCTGATTTGAGAGAAACCACAGAAAAAATACCCTTTCTTATAGAACAAGATGTAAGCAGTATATGAAAAAAGTGTGGAATAATTTATGCTAATGATATATTCGGTGTATACGGAATAAAAAGCAAACGAAACGATCTTTTGGTCATCCGGTCAGTCAAAATTGAGACACATGAAATTACGAGTAAATAAGAAAATAATATATAACAGATAAATGAATTAGAGAAAGACAAAGAGAGCAAAATGCGTCACTTCACAAGAATTGTGATAATTCAATAGATAACTGATTAACTTAATAAGTGAAATATCAACTGATCAAAAGGCTGATTGATTTGCTTCAAATGAAGGGGGAAATATTTTTAGAGAAAGAATTGCCACCTCTTAGTGATAAATTATAACAAATTAAGACAACATTTGAACCTCAAACAATAAATAGAGAATTTAGAACAGAACTGGAAGAAATAAGCAAAAATACATACTCAGCCGGATCAGGAATGTGAGCTATGAACAAAAACGTTTCATGCATACACGGTCATTTGTGAAAACTAAACGCGGGTGGAGACTAGAATAGGGTGGAGACTAGGCTTCGTTGCACTGGGCTTAAGCCACGCAAATACCCGGAACAGAAAACCTTGAATGCCATCCGCCCCTAATGAGGATTGGCTCTCGCTCATACACATTCATTATTACCACAAAAGTAACAACATACATCATTACATCATCTTGTTATTTGTTTCACCGGGAAATCCCGGGACAAAAGATCAGGCGGAGCTACATGTCATTAACATACCGGATACAGACAAAGAGAGATAGTCAAAGAACAGGAAATTGTTATTATTGGACAATTGATACGGTAGCTTCAGTATGAACAAATCGCTTGCACAAGTTATTTTCAACTTTGTTTGATTTTGTCCAATAAAAACACTAATAAGGCTTAAGAAGATGATAAGATAACGGGCAGTGGTGATAATAAAATGATAAGATAGAAAAGAAGAGGAATTATTGCATTGATAGTTATGTTCTGCGTGCGTGAAACACATCGTTTTAATATGATGGCACAATGACATTATACCAGTAATAAATGCATCAAAATATTACTTCAACAATAATTGCTTCAACTTATAACTACAAATATGGGAATGTTATACAAACTACTAAGTTCAAAAATCAAGTTTTATCTTCTGCAATATGCGAAAAATTCAGCAAACAAAAAAATAATTTCCCACAAGATAGTTGATATAGAATGTAATGCTTCGGATGAGTATTACTATTTCCAGATATTAGAATAATTATTTTGCATTTTATTGATTGCTGCTTTTGAAAGTTACGACTGCACTCAAATTACAAAATTTATTCGTTTAATGCTGTTATAATGAGTTTATATCTTGTCTCAAAGCGAAAATGATAACAAAGCAATTAATGAAAAGACGAAATGATTGCATTACAGATAGTAGGATTAGTTGCCCATAAAATTATTATAATAGTAAAGTAAATATAGCACAGACTTTCTTAAGCACATAAATTATTCATTAAATAGGCTTTTGAACGCTTTGTAAGTGAAGAAAGTTTGCGCTAATGAGATGACACGCAGAGAATGAATCCTACACCTACCTCTTCTCAGTAGAATGTGGTGTTCATTTCAGGTGTTTCTTTTCTCGTATATTTATTTGAGTGAGTATGTTTGTGTGTATGTACCTGTGCCACAGACATATGTTCATTATGTTTTTTGGCGAAAGCAGATGTTTTCACATTGCACACAAACCATTAAAAAATTTGCCGTTGATTGATATGGCACCCACATTTATTTACACATACACACATACACACACACAAACACACTGTTGTGTATATTTGTTTGTCATATTGTATTTATTATAAAAACACATGTTTTGTAATTATACCATTTATTAATATATCAAAAGCTTGCAAACATGTATTATAAAAATATTTATTATTTTATAAAAGAGGTTGGTTTGTTATATTGTATTAGTTATATAAGAAGTATTTACCAATACAATACTATAAATTTATTGGAGAAAGTATAAATAAAGTAATATATTTCAAATACATGATTAATACACATGTATTTACTTATTTATATCAAAATATGTAATTATTGTAAGTGTTATTAAAAATTATATTCCATTTGTTGCAAATATATGGTAAATATATTGTATATTTGTATTTCATTTGTTGTCAATGTATAAATGCATTGAAGATAGTGTAAATGAATATAGGAAACAAAAAGTTGAATTGAGAGAAAAGACAAATAAACAAATAAATGAATAAACAGATAAAGGGTGAAAACAGACTATTTGAGGGTTAATTGGAAAAAATTTCCCCTTTATTTACATTTAAATTACACGACGCCTCGCAAGGGTTAGACCTTTTTTACACGAATTATTTTACAGATGCAATGAGCCTCATCGATAAACATGCACAAGCACAGACACATACACATACATAAAAATGTGCTCAAGTTAGAAACACAAAATAAAATATGAAAAATTCTCAGCAAATTTTTTCTAACAAATCGGAGATTTAGCTAAATTGATGAATCGAAAGGCCATGAACCTTTTATTCCCTCAAATGTCTTCCAACACTTTCAGAAGATTTCTTTTACTTCCAGATTTGGAAGGATATCTTGCGTCCTTGTACTATTTTTGTCGTTTCTGAGATGGAGAAAACATTTATTTCACTTTGTATTACATAAATTTCAAATAAAACACACTTTGCTTGAAGAGTTCAAGTATATAACTAGACTTCTACAACAATATTGCTCATAACTATTATCGTTTGAAAGTATTCAACCATCTATTACCTATTTATTTTGATAGATGAATATGCTACGAGTAGATACAACAGAATAAACAGTATTTATGTTAGCACGAAATGAAACAATATATCTGCCATGTATCTGCAATGAATGGAATATAATTTAAGTTAGACTGATTCTTCCCACTTTCAAGTTTTCTCAATTTCAGCAAACAAAACGAATCATTTTCTGTAACTGATTCTTTAAAAGATACTAAATTGTTTGACAAAGCAATAATTTGCAACACAAAAATTTTAACAACTTACAAATGACTTCTTTCAACTTCAAATGACAACTGAGCAATAAAGCAATAACCTTTTGATTTGAAAAGTTAGCATAATTTAGAAGAGCAAAAAAATTCGAATATTTATAATCATTTCCAAAAACAAAGTGAACTGATTGTTTTGCAAAAATTTTTAAGATTCATACAAAACGTGTTAGCGAATCTACAAAAAAATTGAAAAAAAGAATATTGTTAACTTTGATTAATTTCAACTTCTATTCAAGCAATCTAAAATCTATCTATTTATAAAGTGCATCAGTCCTTGGAAAATATTCAATTAATTAACTTAATAATTCGGATGTAATTAAAATGTTACAAGAAGAAGAATATTTTATTCAGTACCTTGCTATCTTTCCAAAATTTGACTTTTCATATTAGTGATTAATGCATGAGAGCAAACAAAAACAGAACTTTTCACATTGCTTGAAACATATTTTATAAGTGAAAAAATAGTCACTACTTATTGGCAAAAAAAAAAATAGTCACTACTTATTTATATTCATTTCTTATTATATTATTCTACCAGTACAATACTCGAATATTTGTTTGTGCTAATGATAGTAGATGCTATCTAGAAACATTAGAGTAAGGGATAGCCGATAAAATAGACTACAATTTCAAAATAGACTGGTGAGATTTAAAAAAAGTACCTCACTAGGTTGAAAAAGTTATCAAAATACTTAAACAATAAACCAACTCAAATTCAAAATCACAACTTACTGAACTTATTCACCACTTCTATCTGTCAAAACATGATAAAACTGTGTCAATAAAAGTTTAAAAAAAGCTTTGAAAAAGTCTTTCAGTTAAAAAACTTTTAACTTTTAGTTAAAAAAGCTTTTAATTTGGGATAACCAACTAACTTTTTAGCTCAATAAATTGCCACTTCAATTACTTGTTACATGTGCTGAAGCAGTACTCTTAGAACTGAAATGAATAATTACATCTAATAATGAGTTATGATGATTTTTAGCAAAATATCATTGCAAATTATTACAAAATGAGGAAGTAAATGCCTTAAAAATTAGGCAGTACTCAACTGCGTAACTGGTGAATTACAGACAACCTTTTATTAGAAAGCCTCGGCAAAAACATCTTACCTAACCTAACTTACGTTTATTCAGAAAATTACAACCAAATATATTAGCTCAATTTTATTTGATGTTCAAAATTAGAGATGTCGTCAAAAAGAATTAGTGATGGTGCTTTTGGTCATTAGTAAATTGAAGAAAGAATTTAATTCCTTGAAAAAAATTGATGAATGTGAACTGGCGAAAATAGTTAATGAACAATAAAAAACTGCAACATAAGTAGAAAGCAAAGCTTAAGAACACATCTTGATGGGAAGTACTGTACTTGAGTATTACAATAATCGCAATATTCCGTTATTAAAGTTTCTAAGTAAAAAAAAATTACATATCTAAATAAAATTGAGAATGATGATGATAAAATATATCTATAATTTAAAATTAAAATGAAAATTGGTCACAATTGACAAAGATGATATCGATGATGTGAAAACTGTGGACATATCTAGAATATCCTTCATTTTCACGATTAACATTGCCTTCAACTGCTTAATAAAGGCAAAGTTGTTAGCATATTTTGACTTTTGATGAAGCGGAAGAGCAAAACACAAATATTCAAAGCACATCACATCTACTAATTTTTTTGCTTACAATTTTTAATATTTAACGCAAAGAATAATTCAAAATTTCTAAAATTTAAAAAAATGAACAAATTCAAGCAAATAAGAGAAGTACATGAATGTGACCGATCTCGATGGCCACTGCACAAGTAGTAAGTGTAACTTTTTTCTGACCTCTAGAATTCACACAAGGAATTCTTCATGTGTAAATGAGTACTTAATAGTTTGTTATTTGAATTTGCATTGAGAGTACGATTATATATATTCACTAGAGAGAGTGGATAAGAGGATTAAGTACACATCAGAAACTGCCGACTGCTTTTGATTGTAGCGACGAATTAGAGTACACTGAACATGTATGGATATACAAGCCTACATGTTATTCAAGATTTAAGAAGCTACGGATATCACTTTGCACTTGCTTTATACAAACAATTTCAACAATTTGTTATGAGTTCTAATGATATGACTTCAGATTTGAAATTGCATTACTATGCTTTTGTTGACTACCCCATAACTGAACTACTAGATGTTACATTGCTTTGCATTGCTTTAATTTGAATTAATAAGAGAGTGAACGATGAAAAGTGTAATTACAATGTTAGCCTGTATTATATCTATTAAAACTGATATCATATAATTGCCAAAAAGTTCATACCAAATAGTTTGCTTTTGCAAATCGCTCTCATACAATGAAAGATTGGTTGCAAACTTGAAAGTAAAAACGTAACTTATGAATTTCTTTCATTTTTTTCAGTTTGAATGCAATAATTTTCAGTTCAAATGATCTTTTGCCCACAATAAATTTTTTCCCTATCTTAGATGAAGGATTTAGCTGTGTATTATTATTAAGAAAATTGACATGCTATTGAGGTTAATAGAGATAATCAAAACCAGAAAAGATTTATAGTATCAGCAAATAATTGCTCACTTACAATAAACACTAAATAAAAGAACTTCTAAGCAAGCAAATACTTTACCAATTTTTATATCTTTTCCGAGCAGTTATTAACATTGTTTTTGATTTGTTTCTTTGAAATTCCAACAATTCCACAGGTGTTTTAAATCATAAACAGACGACTACTCTATTCTCCAGCCTCCTAAAAGAATTTAACAAATGTTAAAATTTGCTTAATTTACGTAATTAAAATAAACTCTTCATCATCGGAACAATTAGTTGAGAGAAACAAACACTGCTTCAAGCTAATCTTGGCTGATAATTAGTTGATATCTCAAGAGGATATTACTTCAAGTGCTTTCTCTAGTAATAAGAATCATAATTTATTTGAAATTTAGAAATTCATCACTTACTCATTAAGAGTAACAAGATTTTAGGCAAGATATCAATGATTGCCATATCACATAATTATGTATGGGATAAGATCATTGTGTTTACATTCAATTGTTTTTTAAACTAAAGCTGTAAAGATTACAAAAGAACAAATAAACACTTTGGAACTTTAGTAAAGACAAAATTAATTTGGTTATTAAATGCATAAAACAAGAACGATCATCCATTTATCTGTAACTATTATTTTTTATACTAGCTGATGGTAAGAAAAAGTAGCAGAAATTAGTTGCGAGGATCAGAGGTTAGCAAAGGTGAACGGCCTTAAAGCCTGAATTTACTTTTAAATATAATTACAAGACAAAAGATTGATGTAGCCTCACTGAATGAACTGTTGTTCTAACAGCAGATTTATGAGATTTCAGTTCGAAGAAAATTCCTTTATAATAAACCAACTGCTGCATAAGAAGTGTTTTAATCCTTCCATAAAGGTATGCAATCAGTACTTCACATTTTACAAAAGTTCAAAGGTCAAGCTGGATTTTTGTCCCTTGATAAAATAATATCAGTGACTATGTTCTATCGATAAGCAAGAAAGTATTACGAGGTTTCATATTTTCCTATGAATTACGTGGAATCCTGACAGTCCAGAAATTAGAGGAAATTTTCGTTTAATATCTTGCAAATGGGTAAAAAAAATGCAAGAAATCATTAGTCAGTTCAAAGATTAGGAATTTAAGAAATACTGAGAAGAAGCCACAAGTGAGGAAATTACTATGAATAAATATAATACCAGTGAAGGAATAAAAGAAATATATCATGGCTTAGTAGTTGCAAAGGAAAAATGAGGCGGAAAAAGAAATAATAAGTATAATAATAAACAGCGCTTAATAATAATAAGGCTAAAAGTGGAAATTGTTATGTAGTAACTAAAATTCTGAAGGACGCATGGAAATAATCCTAGATTTGCCTGATGCTAATCTACAAGAAGAAAACATTTCTCAAAGGTCAACTTGTGCAAAAAGGTTAATTTATTTGGAATGCAGTCAAGAGGAAAAATTATTTAAACATCGCCGTCTTCCTTTTTCAGCTAAATATCAATCACATTTATCACTCTGTAATTTATTTATTATCAATGTAACAGCAATAATAGTAGCAGCATTAAGAATAGCAGAAGCAAAAGCAATTTTTTAACAATAAACGATAATAATGTGATCTGAAGACAGAGCAATCTGAAGATAGTGTAGAAATTGAAATTAGCGAAGCTTTGAAAGTATAGGAATGAA
The DNA here is from genome assembly GCA_900618365.1 of Thelazia callipaeda. Classification (NCBI taxonomy): domain Eukaryota; kingdom Metazoa; phylum Nematoda; class Chromadorea; order Rhabditida; family Thelaziidae; genus Thelazia; species Thelazia callipaeda. Next base: position 112,394 of record UYYF01000001.1, read on the forward strand.
TTCTGAAAAGGAAAAAAGACAAAATTAGACGTGAGTGAACCGGAAAGATAAAAGAAATGACTTAGGAATGGGTTATCCAAAAAAAGAAGAACATCGCAGAAGCAGAGTAAAAAGCAGTGCTCAAAAATGCTTTCAGAATCTGAATTGAAGGAAGAAAGGAAAGAAGGGAGGAAGGGAAGGAGGAGCGCCACCGATCCTCCTCCTTTCCTTCCACCTGGCACATAGGGCAGACAACGTCTGCTACCTGTGGGGAGGAGACAGCACAAATATATCATCATTGCATTCTCGAGTGACACATTAATACTGCCTTCAGATTAACAGCTACAAACACCTCATACTTATGTACACACATTTTCAGCAAAGTATGTACCACTCACTCAACAGATGGTTATTTCTGGAGCCACAGCATCAATAACACTGTTTTCTTCTTCTGCGTTTCACCATATTTATCACTACTACCAACTTTAACTTCCCAAATACATTCCAAATATAAAGCACATATATTCTTATGAATAACAATTATATTCTTCTAAATAGGTCTTGCTACTTCTTCTCTACCGCCAAAGGACGGGAAAACTAATTTGTGAAACACTCACTTGTGTCATATAGTACTTTGCTAGCAATGATAGTTTTGTTTGCGTTAGTATTTATAATACACAAATAAAGTTGCATAAATTGCTTAATAAGCAGTTCAGATTATAAAACATTCGATTTTCAAGAGATTACTCAAGTGTCAAGATAAATATACAAATGGTAGTTCCATTTTTGATGTGCTGAAATTAATAGAACGAGAATGATTCGAGCACAAAATAATCGCTTCATTGCTTAGCACTTACAGATAATGCGTAATTAAATAAAAGTTTGCAGAATGTAATGTGAGAGATTCCTTTGACTCCCACAAAATCTGATTAAAGTCTAATGTAGGATAAATCAAATTTCTAGAAATCATTCGTCGCTGAGATGTGATGATCTTTCGCCAAGTAAAGATATCAGATATACATTACAGCCGTAGTAAAAGCTTAGCTCCTCTTCCTTCCGGGAAAGTAAATTGAAATGCTGGTATCAGAGGTAAATAGATGTGTCTATCTGATAAGTTAAAAACTTATCCTTCAAGTAAACTAACTGATGAAAGCAAGAAAAAGGCTCAGATTTCGCATATTTTCTTTTTGTATGTTGGGTTAGAGGCTCCTACTGAAATACATATGTCGGGATGATTTCTCACACTTCGGGAGCAAATAATCACAGCCTGTCTTCATTAAAATATGACTGCTAACTCATATATAAAACCAGAAGAGGAAGTGTTTCCTGCCCTTACTGACTTATATCTCAAGCATTTTAAATATGATTACCAAGTATTTACCCCATAAATTGATATTTAGCTCAAACTAAAAGTTGTTGCAAGCTTATAAAGATAGAGCTACAACTAATCAATACTTTGTGTTCTCAGTGCTGTCCTCATGAGGATAGGACTGAAACTCTCAGATTCTCTGAAGAGTTGTTATGGCATGAAACAAAGTACAGGTTGCGCATCTAGAAAGATAGTGTGTATCGCATTTCCATCTCTTCTCTACTGATCACCGCGAACGTTGAGGTATTGTTGCGGAAGTTAGCTGCACTGCAGTGTCGCTTAGATGCGAGCAAAAACACAAAAAATACAATATTAGCAAGTATTTGAGTAATTGTAAATACTTGGTAATCATATTTAAACAAGTTGAAACTCACCTAAAATTACAAGCTGACACGCAATGGATGTCCTGGTCTTCATTTTAACACACCCTTGCCAAGAGTGAATTTCGAATTGCTAAAAATTGCAACAGATTCTCGGAGTTAAAATGAGTAATTACTTATTCAATAATGTATGCAACTTAATTCGCAACCTACAAGCATCTCAGATATATGTGTATATATATATAACACAGTTTCTTGCTTAAGTTTAAAATTTTGCACAGTCATTCCAGCTTAATCATATAAGATTGGAGAAAAATAATGACCCTATTCCATATGACCTCATTCATTTAAAAGTTTTTCACTTTAATTCACTTAAATACTTTCAATATCAAAAATACTTCAGAATAGTTTTTATTACTGGTTATTACCATTTTATTTGAAAAACTGTTAGTCGTTAGCAGTACTCAAGCAAAACTCTCTTACTTTTATCCTAAATATAATCCTAGCAGTATTTTTTAATCAAAATGAGTATATTTAAAAATTTTTAAAATGATGTACAATATTTTTAAGGGATGCAACGCTTGAGGATATGATTATTAATTAGTGCATACAGAATAAGTACTAGAATTGATAACTGAAACATTGCCTTACATAAGATAACATAAATATTTGATTGCTTTTTTGGTTCTTTTTCTAACTCTTAATTTTGATAAAAAATGAGATGTAAGAATAGTCAAAAAGACATAGTGAATACAACGAAAACATCTGCTTAGAAACTTACATAAATCTTTCGTTTATTACCATTTTATTTGAAAAACTGTTAGCTGTTGGCAGTACTGAACTGAAACTCTCAAGAAATAAAAGTAATAAGCAAATTTGTTTCAATAATAACTACAAATGAGTTACAACACTTCTGTTAATAATTTCTGTTCCATTATCAGAGGAAGCCGAAATCTTATAAAAGATTTTATATGCTATCGACAGAAATATGCAACGTTTTTTTGAGAAAGAGTTTAAGTAAACATATTTGAAAAATTAATTAGTTACAGCAAAATTTCCGATACTTTTAATTTTTTTCTTCTCTTTCTATTAATACCGATTTCAGTTTTGACTTCATACTTTCACCTAATGATTTGGAGGGAAATTTTAAACAAAATTTTCGAAATAACTTAGTCGATTACAATTGATTCTTAATTTTAATCATAAAAGTACGAAACTTATGCTGGTAATTCTTATTAGCTTTAAATTTTATTTTTCTGAATTAGTAAATGAGTAGAACGGAAAAAATCCTCAAATCGTTGTTAAAGAAGGGACATATTTAGCAATGAAGGCAGTGACGATAAACGTGATTCCGAACAAATGTTTGTTCTAGAATATAAAAACAATAAAATGTACATTCAAAACAAGAAATAGTTAACGTAGACAGCAAAAGGTTATTTTGGAAATGTTATATTGTACCAAGATCAAATATCATTCGATAAATTTCAGTTGCTGACATCGATTTTCACGTAGGATTAGTTAAATGATAGCAAAAAAGAGTACCGACAATGGTGAGAATGCTTGCAGACTACTTTGAATGAATAGAAAAACGCAAGACAATCTGTTGAATATACGCTGAAGGAATGAGTCAGCAAGTCAAACATACTAACTTACTAGAAATAAATTGTTCCATTGTTTACGGTCAGCAAATCAAGAAAATCAAATATAACTGAGAAATGCATTTAAATCTTTGTGTTGTTTTCTGAGAAAAAACTCAATAAAAAAGGAAATGCCAAGTATGATCGCTGAGAAGGTTTAAAAAATATGAAATATGTACGATGAGACGCGGAAACAGAATGAAAAACAATAACTTTCTAAACGGTCGAAAGTGAATCGTTCTTTGAGACTGCTTTAACCACTAATCATCGAACAGCGAAACTTCTTTGGTAATTCATAATTTTTAGCTCATTTGTAATTGCTTTTTTTTTACACATTTAATTTTAACAACGCTTAACAACTTACTAATAGCTGAGCAAAGACAAGGAATAGAAGTGTAAAACAAAAATCGAATATGAAGTTCATCACAATTGTATTACCTAACGAAGCTCACAACAGACTGCGGATGAAAATAAGCGTTTTCATGAAGCAAATAATTTGGGGAAAATAATTAAAAAAAATAAGTTTACATTACAATTTAGACTTTCTACTTTTCATTATTTAAAAAAGCCTATCTTAAAAACTGTCTTTGTCTTTTCTCAAGCTTTTTCAACAGCATATTTCATTTTTGTGATTCACTTTTCAGCGTAAAGAATGTCATTTTTTTCAAAAGAGCTAATCTTTTGAGAGTTACAATTTATGTTACTTATTTTCATTAAGCCAAAAAGTTTTTGAGCCAGTTTTTTATTATTCAACAGAAGCAAAAGCTCAATTTACCTCATTTCCGACCAAATTTTTCAATTTCCTAAGCAAGAAAATGATATGAAAGATTGTTGCTAGTGCTGTTTAAGAGTGTAAACACGAGCAGAGACAGCCCTTATCAGAATACTGCTCAAGAATTTTCCAAAAACTCGCATGTTTTAATGTTTAAGTACCACATTTCTACTACAATATATTTTAGACATTTACTTTCACTAATACTTTAAATGACATCAAAACTTATTGCAAGATAACAATGAATTATTTATTACTATTCCATAACTGCCAGTTATTTTTGCTGAATGAAGTTCGAATGATTAAAAAGATTATATTACAACTGAAAGAAAAGCAAATAGTGCTCCATTTCAAAACGACAATCCCATCACGATGACTGCAATTATGTAAAAAAAATTTAAATCTAATTCTTTTTGATCATCTGACATTTTTGTCGATCATTGTCTCAATTTTGTCGCTACTTTTGTGATTTGGAAATAGTTTTGAGTGATTCCAGAAGAATCAGATGATTTGTATTATTTTTTTAAATATTTAGAACATGGTACAGTATCCTTAATATGTGCTTACAGTATATGTTCCACACAAAAAGTTTGTTCAAGTTTAAGGTTTAGTAAGATTGAAAACGTGTTGTAGTTAACGAATTTGAATAAATGACGAATATTTGCGGATGATTGGTATCGCTTTCATAGATAATGAAGACAGACACTCGTGGAAGCGCTCAAACGAGAGAACTTTTGTAGCAACAAAAAAAGTGTATTACTTCTTTGCAAGATTCAGTTATATTCATTATAATAAAGCAGCGAAGAAAGTTTAGGAATTGACCAAATTTGGAGAGATGGTTTTATTTAGGATAGAGATGATTTGTTTTCAGCACACTTAGCGGTTATTTGATTCATTTTAAATCAAATTTTATAGTATTAAAAAATATATAAATAAATAATGGGAAAAATTTTTTGCATTATATTTGCGAAATTCATAAATGTGTCTATTTTCCGTTGTTAATGTGGAAAGAATGACTTTAAATCAAATACTGCTTTGTCAAATAAAGATTGTCTCAGGAAAAAGAGTAGTATAGTTTAAGCAGGATTTATGAGTAGATTAATTGTGTATGCCAAATTCGAGAGAGTATGTGAACTGGTTGTTGTACATGAGTAACGGATATAGTGAAATAAAGATAAAAATAAGTAAATAGACAGATAACCCTGCTGAGGTTTTGATCGATGAGTTTTTTAGATTTAGATATAACCAAGGTGTTTTGTTTGGTTAATAATATCTTGCACTAATCCTCATCAATTATCCATTCTAAGCAACTTTCTATTGTTAAAAATTAATGAGCCTTATCGTATTTTGCATGATATTACTTGGTTTGCTGAGCTGATAATAAATTGTGCACAATTTATTTTATTGCATCAGCAGCTTTCCTTCTCCAACAATGCAACTTTTTTAATCACCTTGAGTAGTCTTTGCAATATACTCTATCGTACGCAACTGATCGAAATACTATCTAAACATTCAAGAAATTTCTCGTTATTTTGCAGTATAAATCACAAATATTACCAGATTAGTGATTAATTGTTGAGTGATGTCTTGAATACGTATTTTCCACCTTTTACACAAACAATAACGAATAATTTTTATTTCTTTGACGAATATTTTCAATTTACTGTTGCTGAAAATCCACAAGTATCAATAAAGAATGAAAAAGATTACTTTTTAAAATATTGATTACTAAGCTTAACTATTAGAAGCAGCTATTTCATATTATATTAAACAATTCACTTTCTGGAATATTCGATATATGCAGCAGAAGTCGGTTACTTTAAAATCTTTTAGTGCTTAGGAAAGGTAACGAATGGAGTTTTTTCAATAATATATATACTTACAAAATATATTTCGTACTCAATGAATATCTGTTAATTGCAGTTAGTGTGATGTTATTGTGATTCCACATTTGCTAGCTTAATTATGAGTATAGAAACACGTTTTCTTCCATTGCAACATAGGTGTGAGAAAGTTATGAACATGGTCAATGTACGCATGATCATCAGGGATGAGTTATCATTGTAGTGTGGGATGTGATAGCACTGCCGCCTAGTTATCATAATAACTGTGTGTCATCCACAGCAAATGTATGATACATCATTGTGAAAATGTTTCTGACTAGCAATTTTTGCATTTCACATTTATACTAAAATAATGTGAATGCGATGGATATTTATGTTGGAAAATATTGGTCAAAAAAACAAAATAATTTGAAAAATCAAGTTGGAAGTAAGTGTTACATATGCGCTCAAATTGGAAGTGCGTGTAACATATGCGCTCAAATTTAAAACGAAAATTGTTAACTTAAAATACATTTTGAAATTTTGATTTCTAGAATTCCTTCTTTGATTGTTAACAGATTTATTGAACGAAATTACGAAAAGACTGATTACTGAATTGGATGAGTTCTAAAGCCTATAAGAAGTACATCCATATAGCCTTCTGAAGTCTCACACTACCTAAATAACTTAAATAAACTTGCTAGGTAAGTTTAGCAAGCAAAGAAGAAAAAGTAATGATCAGCGTTTTCGAGATGAGATATCTTATGCCTCACATATTTCTCAGAAAACAAATTTCTGTCTTCCACCTGCTTGATTAATTGCTAACTTTTGGGCGCCAGCTAAAGTTGGTTAAATGATGAAGATTTTATCTTGTACAGCAAGTTCCATACCTGTTCTAGATTTATGACTCCTTCGTACTTCAAAACTTTGAAGAGGAAAAATTGAAACGAATTACCTCTGGTGAATATTTGGAGAGTTCGTTAGAAAGATTAATCGAAAGCTACTTTTCTCCATTCCTGCATTTTCTTAGCTTACGTGGGCGAAATTATCAGTTTCTTCTGTCCTTTCTGAAAGCTGATTCTGAGATGTTCTGTCAGAACATATCTGAGAGCTTATCACAACTTGGCTAAATGGTTCAGAAAGTTGCTTGTTGAGAGCATAACTATGGTTTTTAGAAAGCTAAGGTGGCTGAATATTTTGCTTTGTCCCAAGTAAGAGATTAAAGTTACTGATACGGGAACACTTCACCAAACTTCTACTCTGTAAAATAATTTCCGCTTGCTTACCTAGCATTTTTGATAAGACCGCTAAGTCAATCAATTATCAAGTCACTGATAAAGTATTAATAATCGCTGTTCCTACTTCGTCTTCCGAATCTTATTCTCTTTGCTGTGGAAAATCACTGTCAAGAATCCTCTTCTAAAAGCTCGCTGCATTACTCAAGTATATTATAGCACCATCTTATTTATGTTGTGCATAAAAGCATTATGATTACTGAGTTTTTTTTTTAACCTTGTGACATTTCTAGGGAATTTACAGCTATACAAAGAACACTTTTTGGAAAAAACACGCAGGTTGTGACTTTCTCATCTATTCAGATTCATAAAATGCATATTCTTTAGTTTCTAACAGCAGAATAACATTCACTGAATGAATCAAATAGTGTCATATGATAGTACTGCACTTGGCTCAGGACCGGCATTCTGAAGAAGGAAGCATTAGTGAAAAGAGGAGATGCAGAGAATGGAATAGTTTGCAAGAGAAAACCGGCACTGCATACACTCCGGCAGCAGGACGATGCGCAAAGATGGTCCTGGCAATACCAGAAATGAATTGTAATAAAGAGAGCAAGAATAGGTGGGTGGTGGGTGTATGTTTAATGGATGGGTTGCAACGAACATATGTTCACACCACTTTTAACCATAACTTACACTGGCCAAATGAGTTTGACTTTGCCATCGCTGCTGCTGTCACTCTCATTGCCGCCCTTACTACAAGAAAGAGAATTTTCCGCGGTGAGATGAGGGAAAGTATGCTTTATTTTCAAATAGCAAATAGGGCTACTGGCGAAGAAAATTGTTACATGTTATGCCATATGTCTACTTGTTAGCACTACCCGTATTATTTTCAGTCAATATTGTCTATTTCGGAAGAGTAAATTTTTTGCAAATCATTAAGAACAGTACTGTTTCTCTACCAAAGCACAGCAGATGGAAGGGACTTTCGAGCTCTTTCAAAGCACTTTTCAATAACGTAATCAAAGTAGTATATAAACTGAGCACGCAAGCTATCCATTCTACCCAAGGTAGAAAACGAGAATGAGAAAAACGCAAAACGATACTGTTAGTAAGAATAAGTTATAGCTAATAAATCAAGAAGATCAGAATGTGCTTGACTAAAAGAAAAACGATCAACCTGAACCGCAGTGAGCTAGCGATGTTCTAGTAGATAATGAAAAAATGATCGCATGTAAGTGAGCACTTCAGTTGCATCGCTTTTTCGTCCTCTTTTAATTTTTGCTATTTTCGGCTTCACTCATTTTTTTTTCTCTATTGAATTGTATGTAAAATAAGCAATTAAACACCTTAGTTTGAAAAACGTTTCTCGTGTCACCTCTAAATGACTATCAAAACTACTTCAATCATTCCCTTACTAACAACTGCTCACCTCAGTTCTCTCGTTTACCAACTAATTACTATTACTCTTTCCAGAAGTCACGCCTTGTTTCGCTAGTACCGTATACCATCCGAATAGACAAGAATGACTGTTTGTAAAGCAGCACTTCACTTACATTACTTTATCTGAAATCTCGAGTTTCTTTCACTCTTTCACTATTGCTGTAATTCAGCTTAACTCACTTTTTCTTATAATACTGACATTTAAATACTGAAACATTTGTTAATTTACCAAATTATGAAATGAATAAATTATGAATTGTTGAAATATATAAATTTCTTCAGTACAAATGTCACTGTAATGGTTTCAAAGGTGTATCTGTCAATTTCACTCACTTCACTTTATCAACATTGGTCATTGTCAAACATGGAATAAATAATGAATTTGCTCTACTCTCACCCAAATCCCAGCGGGGTATCACATCACTGATATGGAGAATATATGTCCTTGATCGTTTTCATTTTACTCATTTTCTATTTTCTCCATATCTTTACTTGGATATTCAATGATTGCAAACACGCTCATATTATTTTTCACTCTCATTTCACTAGAACATCTAATTATCGAACAAGATGCTGTCACTTCATGTATGATGGAACGATTAGATGCCCAAATGCACATGACTTAAGCAACAACTGTTCAACAGTTGAGTCCATTCCCATTGCTCGAAATTGAAAACGACTTGTTTTCATTTGGCATAAAAAAGTAAATGTAGCTTAATTCTTGGGATCGTCAGGTAAATAATTGTATCACGTGGTAAATAGAAGTTATAATAGCAGATATTTTCTAAAGGTTTGATTTATAATGCCAAATTATTACGAGAGATCGCGAAGTCCCGATGGCCTAAAATCTTCAGTTTTCAAAGCAATCCAAAATGCAGAAGTAAGTATTACATTAGTTAAAATCATTTTACTTCAATAAAAAATATACATATTCATGTTGCAATCAATGTATCTTTTGATAAAATGTCTGTTAAGTTTCACTCCAGAATTTTCAGTCAAAAAAAATTTGCGAAAAATTAATGCGTAGTTGGTTGTATGATTGTAAGGAAATATTTTAATTGACTTAAAAGATGGCATAAGTCAATTATGTATGAAGTGATCGCTTAATGACTAATAACGAAACTAAATGCAACTCTGACATTACAGCAGTGAAATGAAATTGGGTCGTTGAGCTGTTAGTTAACAACTGTTTAATGTATCGGTCACATCACCATAAATAATCATGAGAATATAATTCATTATAAAAAATAGAGGGTGGCAATTTGCTTTTCCATTTGTGCCGGAACTGCCTCTCCGTAAAAGCAATATCTGCGTGTCATCATCATATCATATCTGAATTTAAAATAAATATTGTCAGCAAAATTAATTTCATATGCTTAGTGAAGAGTACAGAATTTATGCTTTCAGGTGATGATGAATAGGGGTGTTAAAGAATGCAACAAATATTCACTTGCAAGGATGGATGAGGTGGAAGAGGAGGGAATAATCGAAATTGCTGATTTTAAATTGTTTGGGGGTAATAAGGACGTTGGAGGTAGAGTGGAAGAACATCGGAAAATCTCAGAGGTTCGTTTTCTTCGATTTAATTACGTTTATAAGACGACTAGTATTGTGGGAGAATCAATAACACATTAACACAATAATAAGCTGCACTGCGAGACTTGAGACATATATGGGTATTAGCGTGGAGAGTATGCTTCGATTGTTTGTTCACAGTTTGTAGTTTAGAGTGTTAAAATGGTTGAAAGCACTAATACGGTTACAACAACACAGATAATGAAATGTAGCTAGCGAGGGAACGAGCAGAAAACGTGGGGGCTTTGAAAACAGTGCAGAAGCATATTTGAGTATAGTACGGTTCCTTACTGACGTGAAGGATAAAAATGGGAAAGATCAAACTGAGCCCTCAGCAAGAGAGCAGCGATCGGGCAAAACAAAAATGGAATAATGACAGGAGAGGGAGGAACGAAGTAGCGCTTCTGCGCCCTGTCAGCCAGCCAGTGCAAGACCCGCCCATGGGCAGATTCAGGTTCACCTCCAAGGCTTCCCACTGGTGTGGTACTGCTCTTCAGACAAACTATGTTATCCGAAGAGCAAGCGAAAAAAAAGAACTACTTGTGCAACTGACCTTTAACCTAGTCGAAGTCGATGGGGACTAGTTTCTTGATGCTGCTGTCTATTTTGTTGCCATTGTTGATGATAGCAGATTGTGATGATGTCTTGCATGAACTAAATTGCATAGAAAGCCTCTTTTTCGTGTCACTTAAGCAAAAACTTACAAGTATTGCTGTTACACTTTCGCCAGGTATTGTTATTCAAGCGGCAACACACGTAGACAGACAATCAATTAAGTAATTAATTAATGATTGATAAGACACAATACATTTCTGCTGTTTCACTTAGTATGATTTATTTCTATTTCAAGATTAAATTTTTACTATTACAATATTTAGCATTCATTACTCGATAACCGTTGTAACTTTTTAATGACATTAGACTAGAATGAACGCAAGTTAACAGAGATTTATTGCGCTTTCAAAGACAGGCGTTAATTCACAATAACTAACTATTATTGTTAATCTCGGTTGCTAATCATCACTTTCAGTGCTGTGAATGATTGCTCTCTGCTTAATTGAAATGATCTCTCGATTGACATGCAGCTGAAGTGTGTGTGTTGTGTTTGTGAAACTGTGGCGCCAGCATTAGCATTGGCACTGGCGCCACTGCAAAGTTACTATTCTACTACTAATCATATTCCAGCTCTTTGCTGTGAAGTTTTCTAAGATTGTCTTAGCTTTTTTCATTATTTTAGACAGGTGTATTTTCCAGTGCTACGCGCCAAAAAATGTTACTTCATCAATTTAAGTTATTCTTTCAAAATTCTGTTAAGCAGAATCTTTCCACTGCAATTTATTTAATATTATTATTGATGTGAAAACTGCATTTGATGCACTGCAAGAGAGTTAAATGGTTTTTAAAAAATGAAAAAATGTGTAAAAAATTAAGCTGAATATTTTTACATAACCATGTTTGTGAGCTGTTAATATCATCATCGTGAACTGTTAATACCGTCATCATGAACTGTACTGTTGATATTGTCTTCTGCTTTAATTTTTTAATGGGTTTGAAGTGATTTACTACAAATATCTATCTTTGGCGGTAAATTTTATTGCAAAAAAATGTTGCGAAATTATTGCCCTTTTAGAAATTGATGGATTGTTTGAGTAAATAAAAGAAGTGAGAAGTTTATGGAAAGAAGGACTAGTATTCTTCTAGTCAATGAATGAAAGTTACTTTGAACTTCTAAGAAACCAGACTACAACTATAATCGAAAAAGCGATACCTTTACAGTTATTATTTTCTCCATCTTGGAGTCTTTAAATTTTTTCATTCGGTAATTTCATCGCTGGTTTTTTGAATGAATGTGATAGTTGTCAACATTCATTACAAATATTGAATCACTACTAATATTGTAACTCGTTACTCGCGAGACTTCATCAAATAGTTTGAAAAGCTTTTTCAACAAGCGCCATAAACAATATGTGACTTTAGTGTAAAAGGTGACCTTTACTACTATCAATCTATCTCTTCACAATGTTATTCATTTTGATGCGTGTATGTGTGTGTTTGCGCGTTTGTATGTATGCACACGCATTCATTGAACCATCAAATTAGCGTTAATAGTGCTAATGCGGATTTAAGAGATGAATAAGGCGGCCGCTGTGCTGTCAAGAGGGGTCGTAGAAGTAGCCATCGATCTATTTTTCGGGCTATTAGAGAATTTTCAACAGTTTTGCACCTGTCAAGACAAATTAATTTACAATTTTGCCTGTTTTAACACCAACCCAACACTTACCTCTTGTCATGTGTTACTTTACATCATTACTGAATATTTATTTACGTCAACACTGAATTATCCTGTCACGCAATTCACTTTTCATTTAATAATAGCTGAGGCGTTCCGGGGTATATTGATTCAATAAAAACATAGCACATCCACAAATGACTTTCAAATTTATCTCTCTTTGTTACTATTTGTTGGTCGCGCTGATCACAGTGAATTACTTGTTCTCAAATGTGTCTGATGTCGTGATAGCTAGTATTGATAAGGATTTTTTTTCAATTATTTCATTCTTTGAATACAAAAATTTTGCCGCAGTTGGAGTGTAAAAAAAGATCTCTGTTGGAGTTGTAATATCAATTGTAGCATTTGCTACAAATCTTTACATTTATTGTTTGGTGTGACCTATCACCCTATCTTGTCCTTTTGACATTATTCATTTAGTCACATAATTATGCCAATTACTCAACATTTTTAGGCCCAATGTTTCTCAATTATTTTTTTGCTAAACATTTGCTGTCGAAGTAATGAAGTAATAATTACTTTTAAAATTGATGGTCATATCTAATTCTCAAAAATTAATTAATTATTTCTCTGTGGAATGAGATCGAATGATATCTATTTGTATGTGTATGTGAAAAGGAAACTTAGCATCTGTTAGCATCAGATATCAGTTTGGTTAGAATCAATTATGATTGTCCCAGCTTAAATACTTGTGCTTATAAGACTTGAGTGTGGGTAGCCTCAATGCATGAGTGAAAAGAATTTAAGTTTATAATATAAATTGATGTTTTCTTTAGGTTACTTCGTCGACTTTTTCAATTATTGAAGAGCCACCAGTAGTTGATACAATTCTCATTACTCGATGGATTCAAGCTTGTTCTGCAGGTGATCTGCGAAGAGTTGGAGAACTATTAAAGCAGAAGGTCAGAAAAATTTGTAAAAATTATGACAATTTTCGAAAGTATACTACTGGTAATTTGGTAATTTTTAACATTTTGCCATTTTTTTAATTGAAATTTGGAAAATTTCATTAAATCCGCGAGCGCTGAAAGATTTATACGGTAGATATCTAAAGAAGCTGCTGAAAGCATCCATCAAAAGGTGCCAGGCTTCGTTTCTTTAAAGCTTTTTAATCTCTTGAATTCTTCGAAACTTGATTTTATCAAAGTTTGAGCCCATTTTTTTGTTACAACAAAATCTCACCTGTCTAAAAGAACTACTTAGCCATACTTGATATCATACGCACCGGCGATAAATCACGGCTTTAGCGGGTTACATTATGCGGCAAAAGATGGTCATAGCTCTGTTCTCAGATTTCTAATTACAAATGGTGCTGATGTCAATCTTCGAACTGTAAGTTTCTAATCTTTATTTAAATGTCTGCAAGCATTAAAGACTCTTAAATATTTTGTGAATATAGCCTTTGCAGTTGTTGTTATAAAAAGTTTGCATTTTCTTTTATATGTAAATACCATTTTAAATTAGACTTTTTGATTGTAATGGTCAATGGTCTTTCAATCAACCTAATAACTTTATCTATAAGAGCTATTATTGAAATCAGTAAAATAGCAAAAATTTGTAGATTGCTACACAATTCGTAATTGTACTTGGTGATCTGAATTATTTTTTTTTCAGGCCGTAAGTTATTTCTGCCTCGATTTGTGAATATTGGATGAATGTGAAAATTGAATTTATTTATTTATTTAGAGCGGTTACACACCCCTTCATCTTGCTGCAATTAGTAAACAATTAGAAATTATTTCTATTTTACTCCGAGATTATGGTGAGTGTTCTTAATCACTTATATTTTTTTATTTGAATAATTCAGCTGCTGTTTTTTTTCGCCGTCATAAAAATTTCAACTTTAATATTTCTCACAAAAGTTTTTTCTTGCTGAATTATGTAGGGAACGCTGAGAAAAAATCATAGTAAATAATTTGCATTATTGGTTTCAAGATAGCTTTTAATGTAATAAATTATAGGGGCAGACCCATCAATTGAAGATTATTCTGGTTACACTTATCAGCATTATCTATTAAAAAGGCAAGGTAAGCTAGTTAGTACTCATTATTTTATTATTTTTCTATCAATTTCTCGAAACCATTTGCACTTCAATTTTTTTCAGAAATAAAGACCACAATACTGTCCTAAATAAAGTTAGTAAATTATCTAAATTAATTTAGAAACTGTCTAACTTTCTAGGAGTTTATAATCTTGTCGTTGTTAACTTCTTAACATTTTAATGTAAAATTTTGCATGGAATAAATTAAAGCAGTGAACTATTCAGTATTTCCTTTTTTGTTATTTTCAAGTTCTCCTTCCTAATCTAAATCATTCATGTAAAATATTACGTATTTTTGAAAAAGCTAGAATTAAAACTCCCGAGGTCGCAGGTGCCTGAAAAGTCACACATTTTATTTGAAGTGCTTATACATTATAAAATAATACTCTTAGAAAGTTGTGCTGTGCATTCACTCTTATTGGAAGGTAGCAGTGAAGGAAGATCGGTAGCAAAGCAATTCAGATTTCTTATGTAATATTAATCTTTAATAACTAATCTATAATATGAGCGAAAACCTTCCGCTATTCATCAGTAATTTTTTGCAAAGTGATCTTTTGAATTTCTCGATTATTACTTTTATTCAATTAATAACATATTAATGAACGTTTTGCTGATGTTTTAAGCGTAACTTCTGTATCACTGATAACAGTAATTTTTGCACTTTTTTTAGAATTTTTATTAGTTGGAAATACCAGCTTTTTACATTTATTTAATACCTAATTATAAGCGAAAGGACTATACTCATTTTGTCAAATTGGATGGCTGTTCAAAAGTTAACTGCTAAATTTCGAATCCCTTGCTTATATAACATTTATGGTAAAAAAATGAATCTTTCTTTTTCTTGCCTAAATTGAATCAATCTTCTGCTTTCGGTATAATTTCATTATTTTTTATCAAGTATAGAAAACAACATGTCACATTATTTTGACAATTTTGTTAATTACGGTAGTTCAATAGTTAATCCTTCGAGAACCAATAGGCTTTGGATGAAGTAGAAGTATGCAAAGAGAGTGGAATTCCACTTAAAATACCTTGTATTATTTTTGCAATTATTATTCTGAAGTATCTGTGATGAGTTTATTGTTTACGATAACTGAAAATATCTGTTATACTCATGGAATACTTGCTTTCTGTATCGCTAATTTACAAGGATACTGTTGTACTTATTTTCCCATAGTAAACGAGAAAAGATGGTTTTATTTGATTATATTTCCATGATATCCAACATGAGCATGAATCACATATTCTAATTTTGTATAGATACGCTTTCAGACATAATCGTTTGATTTGTGTTTTCACTAAAGCTCTAATTATTTGTAATGCATCATGAAAAGGTTTTTCTTCTAAGGAAGCACTACTTAATAGATTACAAAACGTTCATAGCTCACGTATTTTCGGTGATAATTTGTGAACTTTTGAAACTGCTATTTTTTCAGCAGAATCAAAATTTGCACAAAATGATAAATTAGTAAATATGTGTTGTAAAAGTGAAATTTTAGAAAGTGGTTATTATCAAGAAGCAAGACAAATAGTGGATACTTTCAGCAAATATGAAACGCAACAACAAGAGAGTACTTTGCAAGACATGGCAGAAGTTACTCAGTTTTCACGTTTGAAATCATTTCGAAAAGCAGTTCATGGGCGGATGCGTTTTTTCATTGGTATTTTTTTAGAAGACCACATATTTGAAATTCTAAAGTTTATTATACTGGAAACCAAACATGAGTTCTAAGCTATTATCAGTTACCAAATTTTTTCCAAGCGCGAATGTTCATGTTTTTATAATATTCTCTTTGAGCTATTATGTGTTGCTTTCATTTGTTTTAATAGCTAAAAAGCCATGAGGTACTGTACTTTTGAAATTTTAGGTATGAGCAAAATTTAATCTGTAAAATAATTGTTTGTTGAGTGTGCTCAAAATTAATTTAAAGGCAAATGACAGTAGCGGTTTATTTGTATGAAAGAAATCAGAATAAAACATTGAAGATTGTTTTATTTCCAGATAAATAGTGACAGAAGGAATAAAATATTGGAGATTGAGCAGTAACGAGAATGCTACAAATCTCTGCTTGTAAAGATTTTCATCAACCAGGCATATACTGGCTCGATTTTCTATTTTGGCAAGCGGTTTACTTTCTAATTTCAATGACCCGTAAATGTTATTGAAAAGATCAATTAATTGTCTCTTTCAAGTATTTGCATAGCTTGATTGATTCGGTAAACTGTAAATCTTTTTTAAGCTTTCAATCAAAGAATAGAAGCTAAGATTGAAAGATGGATGACATATCATTACTCTCATCATTACTGTTCTTACTTGACCACTACCAAAAGAAGGGTTGTATTATTTCCGATTGTCTTAGCAATGCAAAAAAAATCTTTACCCTCCACTGAATCTAATTTTCATCATTTTACTGCTCTACCCTACAACCCTTCTTATTATCTGTCTCTTTGTTTCACCCTGAGGCCTGTAATCTTCGTTAAAATACTTCGATAAAACAGTCAGTGGCAAATAGCAACTGACCTCTTTTTCTTTTTCATTTTTACAAGCTGTTACCAGTTTACGGACAAAAAATCGTTTATATGCTTATGAAGAAGTTTCTATGCATTTTTTATCTCAATCAGAAAGAAACAAATATTTATTAATTTCAAAAAATGAAAAAAGTTCCAAAATTGCTCAGGAATTACATTTGAGGTAAGTATTATTTGAGATATAAACGATTTTTTGTGTAGTTTTGCTTATTTTTTTTTAAGAAAAAATTCATTTCAAAGTATGCTTAAATGCAGTAATTATGTGTTTGAAAAATCTTTGATAAGATCAGAATTTAGTGTGTAGATATCTCAATCAACATGTGAGCAAACAAGCAAACGAAAACTATATGAGATAATGCCTACTTGTTTGGTTAGGGTTTAATTAACCTGTCTTACCTCTAGTTTATCATCTCAAAATTTACCCCATAATTATCCGAAAGAGGGATTGCAAGGCAGGTCGGTCAGCTCTTTCTTCAATGGTATTATTATCATTTTGATTATGGTAGATTGTTTGCAATATTGGATTGACCACTGACCAATTTTCACCTGTTTATTAACCAATTCAACAGATTGCCCAAGCAAATGCACTTTTTCTTTGATATGTATTTTTTCGTTTCATAATATATTACAAGGAAAAGCGAATAAATTTTACTTTCTTATTTTCTTTATAAGAAATAAAAACAGTACTTTTAATGTATACTTAAAAGATTCATCTCTTTTATCGAACAGTTATGAGTTTTTTTCTAAAGCCTCTGGTCAGTTTATGCTAGGCAAAAAATATTTTGCTCTTGTTCTCTCTTCATACATCTTTTGCTATTTACTCTCAAATACTACTTCTTGTGGCTTCTGAAGGCAATTCATTTTGTGGATATGATTATTCAGGAATTAAGATGATTCTACCAATTTAGCTTTTGTTGGCATGCGAGTGATTGATTCTCATTCATGTAAATTTTCTATATTCTCAATTTTATACCATGATTCCTAAATGCTTTCTGTAGTTTTAATTTGTATATTTGCTCTGAATAAATAAAGTTTTGCCAAGTTCTTTATTTGCACGAAGACAAAATGCAGTATCGTAGTTTCGTTTTGACATTCTTGCATCCTATTCACCTGACTTTATCCCTTACTACAGGTCATTAAAATAAAATTCATTAGTTCATATATTCTTTGACGGACATTAAACAGAATTTCCATAATTTATTCGTGATTAGTATTGATGTTGATCGTGTCGATGAATGAAGGAAGTATTTCTCCATTGTTTCATTTCAAAAAGTGCAATTTTTTAGTTTGATGCACGTATTCAGATGAAGAGAAAGTTTACTTTGAATGAAGCAGATTAATGTGTGAGTTGATAAATATGAATATGAATGCAGTGTACACATTGTATGCTTCGTCACTGCTTGTCTGATAAGACTGTTTGTAATATTCAAGTTCATGCTGTTCTTAGTTGAAATAAGAGAGCAATAAGTCATACAGATATGATGATATTAAATGATATGAGGGCTTGAGCATTGTTTTATTGCACAAATTAATGCAGAAGAAAGCAAAAAATTCAGTTTTGAAGGTAGGGGTTGCGGTTGGTATTGCAGATACGAGTAAACTGAATAGAGAGCTTTTCTAAGAAATCATGCAAGCTTAATAACCAGAAATATATGGAAAAGCAAACAATTCTTGCAACTTCCTCTTTTAATAACTCCAGATTTTATTTAAACACGAGCCAGCAAGCAAAGTTGAATTCTCTTTTACATTCTGAATTCATCTTATTGAAGCTGATGACTTAAACTGATTTCTGTTTAAGTTCAACTGCTTCAATTGGCAAAAATAGTGATTTCAGAGGATAATTAGCGATGAAACTGTAAGTGAGTGAGGGAAAAATTAAGCAGTCAAGTAAACAAGTCAAATTAATTACTTCTTAAGTAGTAATCCATCTTTCTGCAAAGGTGCTCACATAGATAAATAGATAGATCATTGCAGGTGATAAAACTGCAAATTTTGCTATGCTTTTTCTATCGGAAATCATTGGAGCATTTTTTGTAGCATGCTTGCTAACACTTTGCATGACTTTGCTAATCACTTTTACGTTGTAGCAAGCAAAAAATATGCAATTCAATTTTTCCACCACATAATCTTTCAAATCTTGCAACTGATCTCTGATTAATGCCTAGTCATTATTAGTATTTAAACATAACTCAAAACTAATTCAAGTATTAGAATAAATAATATGAAATCTATGCAGCAAAAATTTTTTTTTACAACTATAGAAATTCCACCAAACTTTAAACTCGTACTCATCTTTTTATAAATATGGACGATGCAAAGCCTTTTTTCTCTTTTTGTATTTATTTTATTGACATTAATAATTGCAAGTAAATGTTCACATAATAAAAAGACTATTTTAATGAATTAAACAGGAACAAATAAACTGCTCTGAATTAGTCAAAAAATCAACTAGAACGAATTACACGATGAATCTTCGAAACTTCACTTATGCTGTGTTCACGATTTCAAAAAAGTGGTAAAAGTTATCTTATACATGAAGCATTACAGACAATGCCGCCATCATAAAATTATAATTGAACTTTGTGAGATTTGTGCAAATAATTTCTCGAAAAGAATTGATATTTGATAGATTCTTTCGTTGCTAAAAATTCCAGAAAATAATTTAACAAGCTAATTGCTATTTTTCTTAATTGAATTTTCACTTAACAAAAAGTTTAAGAGAAGAAAAAGTTTTTTTCAGAGAAGAATGTGATGCTTTCAATGTCCGCAAAATTCGTTGGTTCATATTGATGAATTATCACTTTTTTAAATGAACTTCAATATTTTTTTCTTGAAGGTCACTATAAATATTTGACAGTGGACTACTCATCTTTTTTTTTGCAATGAATTTTTATAATTACTTTCGTATTCGATTTGTAATTACTCTTCAATTTGCTCTGTGAATATTGTGATTGAATTGCAGATTGAGATCAACATTTTTATGCCTTTTATTATAATTTTATTGTAACTATTATGATATTTTTCATTATTGTAATTCTTGAAGATAACAGAATAATGTATGATAAAATAAGTTGTAAAAGTTAAACTGTTTTATAACTTGTTTTATTATACATTATTCCGCTGATAGAAAATCTGGATATGCTATAACTTATAGCATTAATGATTAATAAAAGATACGTTGACCATTCAGGGTAAATAACCTGAATGATTTGATAATTTATTAGAATTTAAAAAGTACAAAAAAATTAATGCTATTCTTGGTAAAGTAAATGAAAACAATATGTCAAAAGCTGCTGTAGTAAACAACGACGGATGCATTAATGCAAACAATTCAGCAAAAATATCTCCACTAAAAAATTTCAGAATTGTCTATTTTTAAGTTTTTTATAATAGAAAGTTTGATGTTTTTCAGCCTACAATAGCAGTATTTACAACAGTATTAAAACATTACAATCACTTCTATACATGATGTTTTAATAACTACCATTGTGCGCTAAAAGCAACTAACAACTGCATATCGCTTTAATGGACGTGAGATGATAAACACGTTTATGTATATATTTCTATGCATGTACAAATAAATAGGTGGTGGGTCAATTACAGGGTTAGAAAGTACCGCTGAAGGTAAGTAATACCAAAGATAATAGTGGCAGGCGGTCAGGTATGGTTGCATTCCATTAAACGATGAATGAAGTGACATTCGCTTTTGAAAAACGACATTCACGTTGGGCATACACTTTATATTTTTGCATTAACTTAAACTTTTTTGAGGGAAATAGAAAATGAGCAGAGAGATATTCCACATTATTCGCAAGTAATGAGTTAATATTTTCAAAAAAAATTGCCTTTCAATTTTGTCAATCTTGCTGTTATTTTTATCATTACTATTGTGATAACATTTAATTTTGAGCTGAAAAAAGTATTATAAAATGCAAAATAAAGTGAAAGGTTTTTGAAGAAATAATTAATTTTTATTGACATTATTAGGATAACATTTAGTAATTATTTTGCTTGCTTTAAATTAAGTAAGTAATTGACAGTTATGTTTTGTACTGAAAAAAATTATGTTTATTACTTATATTGAAAAAGTGAAGTAAAAGATATATTACTATCAAGATGTTTGGATAAGAGTATGAGTATAGTATTTAACGGCTAATTGAGTCAGTTGACAAGAAGGTTTGCTTTTCAAGTAATTAAAGTTAAAGTAAAGATTTACTTTGGCGAGAAAAGCGATATAAGTGGATGACACTTAAAGTAAATGACTGACTGTTAAAGCTTTACTTTCTTTACTTTTTCGCTGCTTACTTTAACTCTCCCCTCACTTCATTTCTTTCTTCTCATGTTTACTACTGGTAAACATTTTGCAATCAATCCTGCACAACACTATTCTTCAACTCAGACTCTTCTATACTACTGTAATTCGGAAAAAAATTTTTGTGCCCTTGACATGAGTTAACACCCTAAAATACTGTTATACTTCACGTTTTTTTTAAGCTTAGAACAAATTATTTAGTGCTGACAAAAATTATTGCATTAAGTAAAACTGTAAGACTTATTGGATTTCACTTCTGAGATAAATTTGTGAAAGTTGAATTTCTGAGTGAAATTTCAGAACCAAACTACTTAAAAATTCAGAACCACTTCACCTCACTACACCATAAAAATTAATGTATTCTTTGCATTTGGTATGATTCTTCCTTGTCAACAGTATCATTATCAATGTTTATTATTATCTTTTCAATATTTACTTTAAACAGTTACCTCGTTAAAAAGAATTAAAGACTGTGAAATGGATTTTAAGTGATTTTTGAGCGATTATAAAGGTAGGAAACACAGTGAAAAATGACATGATTAATAATTATGTCATTTTGTTTGGTATTCTGTCTTCATATATTTGAATACAAAGACAATGAATTACTGATAGCAAATGTTAGCATAACAAGCATATATAAAGTTAGTTTTCCACGCAGTCATAGCTTGTCTCTGTGGATATCAAGCAAAAAGCTCTTTAGTTAATAACACATAATGACAGTGAAAAAATAATGCTAGTTGCTAGTCATAATTAGTTTGGTTGAAGTAACTGATACTATTTACTGTTAACTATCTGATTCGACAAGAATTGACTTGACTTATCAACCCCACACAGAAAGATGAATTAGCATCTTGTGAATTTTTAGCATATTCCAATTTTTTCATCAATAAATCTATTTTAATTTTGCTCATAAACTTTTAACAGTGAACGAAAAACAAACAAGAAATATAAGAGAGGAAAATGATGACATTTATTGTCGAACTTAACTCACTTTTTGCTATTTGAATACAAAGACAATAAATTACTGCTAGCAAATGTTAGCATAACAAGCAAAGAATTGAGCAAAAGCAAAGCAGAAAGAGCAAGCTAATAAATAATAGTAAAAAATGGATTTATGATAAAAATTTTGCATACCCACTAAATGATTCCAACAAAAAAGCAACAATAGGTGCTTTTTTATTTGATTTCTTTTTCACAAATATAAACAGTCATTACTCTTTCTAAAATTATTTTTATCAGTCTAATAAGAAGTAAATAAATGAATAAGTGAACATAGAAATAGATAAATGAGTTTGATAGATGTTAAGTGCAGAATTGCTGAGTGATAAAATAGATTGATAAATTAGCATTAGGTACTAGCTACCAACTATTGCTGCAGTCTAACTGTATTTCTGGTAAAATTATATTTCATTACCATATGGCTGATTTTGAGTATTAGAATAGGGGAATCCAATGCGCTCGTAGCCAAATGTCGGTCGTTAGGTCAGTCATAGTAGTCGGTCACTCTTCGAAACAGATGTTTTGAAATGTACACTTTTTTTTTATTCGTTTTTTCTTGAAGAATCAGCTTAAAAATTAGAATTTGAGAACAATTACTGCGGTGAAAAAATTCAAAAACTTGATATTACGACCAAAAGTTAACTTTTATAACTCAATCTGTTAGATGACTGAAAAAGAAGTGGTTTTCAAATTCGAGAAAAAATGAATGTGTAAATTCAAAATCGGAATAAAAATGAAAATTTCTTAGTATTGGTTCCCGCCAATTTTGTCAAAATAATTCCAGTCATATATAATCATGAAATTATGAGACATGGCGTATTTTTGACATTTTTAGCATGTAAGATTCATTTAGAGATGGGAAATTTTTCTATATCAAAAGCTTATTTTGGCTATGCTTTCTTTCAGTGAGAAAAAATTAAGTAGTATGCACAGAAAACTGAGACATTTGCAAACTTCATGACTTCGATGAAAGTAAATTATTGAAGTTGCAGAAAACCAAAGATTGAGAGTTTGGGGTGAGCAGCATGTAATGATTATATGTATGGTTAGAAATTGAAATAAAAATATTTATATGATCGATAAGCTAATAAATATTGCAATGTTGAAAGAAATAATATCATTAAACCGTTGCAATATAAACAGTTTGCAATGGGAATCGAGCCCATATGGAAATTAAAGTTGTTTGATATGCTTTTAGATAGAGCTTATTATATATATTCTCGTGATCAATTAAAGAGTACCGGAAAATTTGGAAGGTATGCGCAGAGATGCTGTCAACACTTCTTCCTGGGAAAAGCTTTTTATTCAAAATCAGTTGTTAACATTGTCGTTTGAGCTTTTGCTCGTATTATAGCTTAATAGAAATTTCAAACATTTAGAAGGGACCAATAATTAAATAGCTAATTTTTACAGCAGAGGAAAGGCAAGTTTCATATTAGCACACATTAATCTTAATTCTGAATTCACTATATTCACAGTATTTTGGATAATCATATCGTTGTTTCATTACAAAAAGTTTTTGTTACATTTCTTATATTGGATACTTCCATTTTTCGATGACAAAAAATTACAAATAATAGTGTCAATTTTTGTCACGCGATGGAACTGAGATTATAAACTAATTAAACCAAGATGATTGAAGAAGTTAAAAAGATTTAATCTGTTTCTCGAAATTGCCTCAGCACTGGCTCATGCGCTGAAATGTATTTTTCAAGGTGCAGCTAATTATCATTAAACATTTACTTCAGACGTGAGTTGTAATAAATTGCTGGTAACTGATAAAATCAATGAAGTGATGAGGTGCTCTGCGATGAATTAACTAAAAATTGAACAAATTAATCAAAAATTTATTATCGTAATTTGAACACCAATGCACATTTATATTTTCTTACTTCTTTTTAAACTGGACACATCATTGCTTCTTTTTCGCAAATTATACTGAATCTTTAATTTATTAACACTTTAATTTGTCCTATTTCTGTAACATTACGATAGGAAGCTTTGAAATAAGTAGTAACTGCAACTTTGATCTTACCAGGGATATAAATTCACCATTATTAACCAATGAGATAAAAAAAATCCTTTTGTCAAATATTTTTACGACATTTCTAACATGAAAATTTATTTACTTGAGTGTAGTTAACTAACTACTATATGCAAATTTAGTAAACACAAGATGCGGTACTGATTGTGACGTAAATTATCTCACTAGTAATTGCTCAATTGAAATTGATGAGATTCTTTATTAACTTAATTTGCCACCACAATATACAGTGAGGCTGTGATTCTCAGTTTGTGCATACCACTATATGCAATATGTAACGATTAAGATCGATAACAAACGGAGAAAAAAGAATTCAAGATTTCAGAAGCTGATAAAAATTGGTCGGTTGTCACTCATTTGATGAGAATGTGTATCAGACGGGTTTTACTTTAATTGCGTTGATGCTGGAAAAAGATAAAGTATACATTTTAGCCTCCAGCATATGCGTACACAATTTGATTCTTTCCTGCTAGTAGTTAATTAATTCGGCACTAGTTGCTAAGTAAAAGATGAAAGCACGTAAAACAGTGTGAATAATTTTTTAAGGAAATGCACTCTATGTATGTACGTCAAACAAAAACTGAGTCATCCCTTCACATTGAGGATCAGTGCAACTTGAAATGATCACATAGTGAAACCTTGCTCACAATTATTATCATCAAATTTGTATCAGAAACTTGTGGTTGATCTAAGTTCACTACTACTTGTAGCATTGCAGTGCACGAAAATCTGCTCAGCGGACAAGAACTGAGAGCAACGTAATTACGATAGCGCATATGCTTAGCAATCAATCATATTCACAACTTGCAGAGCAACTTTCTCCTCTGTTACAACGATGATAAAACACAAATCCTAAATCTGCCATCAATTGTCACCTGTAAATAATACTGCCATTTTCAAAATCATCAATTATTTTTGCACACTAATAATTATCATTAGTCAATCAATCCAAAAATTTGGTTATAATTATATTATATATAAATGATTATTCAATGGAGGCAGAGGTACTTTCGTAAATAATTAAATGCCTCCTCAAGTCATTTTTAAAATTCAATCCTGGAAGTACCTAAATTCCTACTTATAACTTTAATTTTCAATTTGAATTTAAACTTTGACTTTAAATTAAGACTTTAGTTAAAATTTGAAATGACGTTACAACCAAATTTTGTCATATGAAATAAAAATAAAATTACAGTAGTACATATGTATCTTTGTTGCAAAAAGAAATTTGCAAAAGTTGATTTTTTCAAAATTTAGTTGAAGATAAGAAAGCAATGCTTGATTTATGTTTGCAGTCACTGTCAGTAAGAGGTCAAACAAGTAACCGATCATCATATTCATCCTTTTAAGGATGTGACAAACTAGAAAGCCTTATTTTGCATTTGATTAGCTGTTGATCAAAGACGATTATCATCATTCAATCTAGTCGGCTTGAAGGGCAGAATGGATTCATTTGTCTTCACACTAATAATGGTTGAACATCAAATTTGCATATAAATTACTATTTTTCAACAGACTCATTTCGAATTGTGTTTTAGCATACCGAAAATTGAGTGAATTTCTAACGAAAAGTCATCTTGTCCAATATACTTTGTGTGCATTGCTTAATGATTGGTATGAACAAAAATATAAATGTTGAATTCAAGTATACAAATACAAAGTCACTTCAGAGACTAACTAAAGCATTTGTATTTATTTTTTCAAATAGCAACTTTTAATACAATTAGTGACAGTACTTTATTCACTGAATTCAATATGACCTTATCAAAGGAATCGCAATAACACACTTGCGTCATTTTCAATATTCTTCTGTAAATTTCAAATGCAACAGTCGTTTTGATGATAACTTATTACTTTTTTTAAAGGAAGTAATTGTACTGAAACTAAATAAACAATTTCTTCTTGAGTTTTCTGCTCTACATTCAGTAATATGATACACCATTACGACTTCATAAGGCTTCTTTATCCAGAAATCTGTCAAATTTACATACTGCCTTTTCTTTCTCACATGAATATTTCATTCCATCAAAAACTATATTCTGAATAATACATCAATAATCAAGAGTATTTATAATGAACAGATAAATACTTGCACATTAGAAAGTCATGAAAAATTTTTAATTCTAAATTCAAATTCAAATTTGAATTTCTTGTTAGTTTTTTGGAAAGGTTGAATGAAGACATGTTTCAGGACCTGTTTCTGGCAATTTTCTTCAGCACAACGTGTCTTATTGAAAATTTGGACGTCATCTTCAGTATGTGCTGATTAATATTAATGGATGAGCCAAGGACATGCATTCATATATGCTACCTAAAGACTTGCTTGTCTCTTAACAACCTTGAAAACAGCAAATCAGAACGGAAAAAAAACTTTTCAAGACAAGCAAAAAATTATGCATGTTGAAGTAACGCGGGAAGAGTGTTGAAAGCATAAAGTGAACAAATACTTTTACTGATGAAAGATTTAGTATGAAGGTTTGTAGTGTCTTTTCCTTCTGCCTATTTTACCTAGCAGTACTTAATAAAGTATTTAATTTGATTATTAATTAACGGAATAATTTACTGATGACAAGTTCGCACTAACAACCGACCTCTGATAAAATCTCACTTGACAGCCATTTAACGATGGTGGCAGCTTTCATTTCCCTACTAATTACTATTTTTTTATTTATCTTGAAATCTTGATGATTAAATAGTTGGTGTCTAAGGCTTACTGCTCAATTTCCAGTTCCTACAATTTTCATGATTCTTGTCACATTAAAATGATCGGTTGAAAGAATGAGAATTTTTATGAATTAGTATGATTCCCTTGAGGTCACTTCAAATTATTTCTATTCAGTTTCAAATATCAAAAAAAAGCAACTAATAATGCAGTTTTACAACTGCATTAATTACACACTGAATATTGAAAATTTTAAATTGTAAATACTTGAATACTGCAAGTAATGACAGAATTATGCTATTTATGACAGCTACAACGCCGTAATTATGATAGCTACAAAGCATTACACTAAAACACTTATTGCTATTCAAATAATGTAAATGAACGAGCCATCGTTAATAAAATATATTCAACGGCTATTTCATACAGTAGCCTTAATAATAGTGAACAGTTCGTTTGAGAATTGTGAACTTTTATTACATTGCAGAAAAACAACACTACAGTATTATAGTTCATGTCTTTTGAACAGATTATGTATTGAGTGCTATTCTCAAATTTATTAAAAGTTCATAATGAATTAATCAAAGGAACTGGAAAGCAATTGATCTATTTAGATTTATTATTTGAAATTAAAAGGATTTTGAAAAAGAAAATAGAGTAATGTCTAATTCAGGTTTAGAATTAAATTAGTGAAGGAAAAAAATGAGATTAAAAGATTCTGTAGGTCATTCTCTAAGTGGAAAGTAAACAATTTTTTACGTGACAGAACTCAGAAAGTTAAAAAACTGTTTAAAGAAGAGCCAGAAAACAAAAAGTAATACTTTCAAAAATTAGGAAAATACGAGCAAATTCATCTTGTTGCCTTCATTTCATTTCATTGCTCACTTTTCAGTGTGTATAACAAATCCGTTTGCATCAAGGGATCAATGAAACTTTCTGAATATATTTTCAGTAGAATTAGAAAAAAGTGCTATGCTCGAAAGATAAAATTTTTTGAAGTTGTCACTTAACTTGCATTTATTTGACTTCCATAAATTCCGCTTAGTAGCACTGATTTCATTTCATTGCTCACTTTTCAACAGAATATAACTTTTCAACAGAATATAATTTTATTTTCTGTTCGAAATTTTTGCTTTAACCACTTATATGTTATTATTTTACGATGTGTCAACAACGTGTATGAAAATACAAATACTGTGTAAAATGGTGATGTGAGAGATAAGCAAGGTGGAACAGATGTGAGTTGAGTTTGTTGTTGAATAGCTCAATTAAAACGAGTTTAAAGGTGTGAGATAAAAATTAGCAGCTGTTTTTCCTTGACCTCTTAACCTGTAGCAACTAGTGTGTAAGTGTCAGTAGCAATCATAAAGATTCAAATCAAATAAATGATTTACAAATCATTTAACTTCTCGAAGAGAAGGCTGTTTGCTGGGATGTCAGTTGCGCCACTTACGGTGATGTTGCTTGCTGTGAAGGTAGCATTAGCAGCAGCAGCCTCAGCAGCAGGTACTTCAAGTTTATCCATCATATCACACTATACAGATGTCAGTTACTAATGCAGAAAAGCATAAAAGTAAAACTATCTTTGTGAAATATCTCCAAGAGAAGAAAACGTATTTCGAAGCTTAATCAATGCTTTTTTACAAATTAAATCTTTCCAAATCCTGTTCTCGCATCATTAAAGATTTATTGTTAGCAAAAGTCTGCCACTTTCATAGTTTTTAGTTTTTCCTACATGAATTAGTAAAGAATTTAGCAGCATTTGTCATAAAAGCCAATTTGCAGATTCACTCGTACATTCTCAAGAAAAGTTGACAGAACTAAAGTTAAAAAGCGTAACATAACACTTTTGATAAACTTGCCACAAAATCAATTATTATTTTAATGCATTTTCGTATCATTAACTGATTTTAAATTAGTGAGTTTATGAAACTTTAAATTACAGATATTTTGTAAGAATTACTAAAAATTAAAAATTTCTTTTTTTGCCTCACTTTGTAATAGCATAAAGACTTGCTAATCTAAAATACTTTTTACTGAAAATACCAAAAAATTGCAAAAATCTGTGGTGGAAAGCTTCATCATTTTTGTTTTCATCTAAGTTATAAAGTTGAATGCTGTGCAAACACGTGTTATTTGATTAAAAATTTTGCATCTTTCTACAGGCAAAAGTTTGCAAGTATGCACCAATAACTTAAATAATAAATAAGTTTGGCTATGGACAAAGCGAGTGATAAGTGGTCATTGTTCATTTTCGAGAATCTCATAGCTTATGCAAGCTGTCTTTTCCCACCCTTTGACTATTATCATGAAGAAACCAAGTAAGAAAGGAAGAATTGTTCTCAGCTCCAAAGTATTCCTCTAAAGTGAAAGTTTAAGAGCTCTGCTTGTTTTCAAATTGAAAGAAGCAGTAAGGAATGGAATGGCATAGAAATGGAAATGGAATTAGATGGAATCAGCTAGAATCGCTCATTATTTATTGAAAAGTCAGAAATTTATGTAAGCCATGTAATGTTTATTTCTGCTTTCTGATTGATTCTTCTTTTGTGATGGTAATTTTCCCGCCGAATAACTGATAATGGAATAGTAATCTATAAAACACAACTTTTTATCACTAATGCTGTGCTGCTATCAGCAATAAATCAGACTCATTCCAAAATCAAACCATCCACTTTAATTTTGTTTAAGCCTTAACATTCCCTATTTATTACAATAAAAGTTAACTATTAATTTAAGTGTATTATGCATTTTAAAGTTATTTAGATTAAATAATTTTGAATTGCCACTGAAAGTTACTGATCAAATATTCTTAGTTCAATTTAACTGACTATAAATCAGAATAATTCTGAAGAATTGATAAAAATTTATTTGTTCGATAAAGTCATAATTGTAAATTAATTTTACCACAATATAAGACTTATAAAAGTCTTCACAAAATTAATGTCTGAAACTTTTTCATGTGAGTCCGTCAGCAACCTTGTGATAAAAGCAATAATTCATTATTGCTTCTTAGTGGTATTTTATGACGAATGGAATAAATTATTGTTATATTTTTATCACTGTTATTTGAAGATATCTCACTGCTTCCTTTTCAAATAGCAAACTCAAATTAGTGAAATTATTTTTATGAAATATAATCAGATATAATTTGTGGAACTTTATGCATTGAGCAAATATAAATTACTTTTACTTTTTGAAGCCTTTTTCAATAAAAAGAAAATAATTAACTGTAAGTACTCAAAAATGCCTGCTTTGTTTGCCTCCCAAATTAACTTTAAAAAGTTCCAAAATTGTTATCCCAATAGTAATTTTGGTTGTTTAATACATATGAAAAAAATATGTGATTGTTTTCAACTGTTGCAAATGAGATAAATTTTGATATGATTAGTGCTTCCTTCTTTTTTGTACATTTGCTTAAGACTTTCTTCCAGAACTTGTTTATGTTTTGTATAATGGCAGCTGTATTCACCTTTTCTCTGTTTACATTTAAAGTGATTGAGCAGACGAACAAAGCAGAAATAGCGGTAAGCTCCTCAAAAATTGCAGAACTTTTTTATTTCTCAAGAAAAAAAATGATGCGAAGAAAGCCATCAAATAAATGTGCAAGAAAATTTACTACTTTAACTGTCTATCACATTCAGACAGACTTTGCTTAGCAGTCTTAATTTACAATTTTAGCAATGCATCAAAGTATGATAAAGGTTCAAAGTGATATAATTATCTTATTTCAAATGTTCTGTAAAAGTAGCTACTGTTTTTACTATGAAATTATCAAAGAATATGGCATGATTTGGAAACAGATTGATTGGAAAGCTAAAAATCTATAATTTGAAATTGTTTCTTAAAATTTGAATGTAATGATGCCATGAAACACTCTCAAAATAACATGGAAAAACACTTGCTACAGTTTTAATACTTAATAATACCATAATGTAAAAGAAGTAATGAAGCAAAAAGTTGAAGCGATGAGTTTATTGTCAATAATAAGTGAATTACAGCAAAAGATGATTTATGGTGATTTATTCCTGGATAAACGCTTCCAATATTTGAATAATGTATAAGTAGTAGTCCATGTCATTTCTTGTCATAAAGGTCAAAGTTTGCGTTTAAGAATTGTAACAAGTACTGTAACAATAAATGAGAATTGAAAAATATTGTACAATGGTTTGCCTTACAGAAGAAAGAATCGCAGATTCGAGATAACCTTCTTTTCGTTTTAACAGTGGTTCTGATAAACATGAAATGATATGTAAAAACATCTATGGATTCATTAATATATTAAAAATGGTCAAACTTTATTTGTGTTCAGTCATTTTTCATGCGTTTTTGAATGTCAACCCTTTTCCACCAACTGCAGTCTTATAATGAAACATTTTATTTAAACATTGCATTATTGCCTATGACATGACATTCTTTTTCATGGCAAAGTGAAAGCACTGATTTTGTACACATTTAATATCACAAATGAATCAAATAACATAATATATATTGTCAAGTAATAGAGCAAAAAGTTAGAGCGATGAGTTTATTGTCAATAATAAGTGAATTGCAACAAAAGATGATTTATTCTTGGATAAACGCTTCCAGTAATCCGATTAATTGTGATTTTGTGATGAAGAAAGTGGTGTATGGTACTAGCAGACGGGCTATAATACAACTTTCTACAAGTGAGCGAGTATGATTTGTTAAATAGCATGCAAGAAGCTGGTCCACCTCAAGAATGTAAAACAGAATAGGTAATAATATACACCTCAGGGAACAGCAGGGGGTGTAGATCTATTTGGCACACATCGTTTCTATCACAAAATCCTTTCCATTTAATTCACTAAGTAATCGAGCATTCTAATCTGTCTCACAATAGTATTAAGTTTCTGATGGACAAGTCGAGCAGTGCTGTAAGGGACCGATCAGCTTTTTCAATCATTTAAAATAGTCTCAATTCTGCAACTTCCACAGTAATTCTTTTCATGCACCGCATGGGTTGTATAATGTCAAGGATCAACGCAAAATTACTAATCACGATACATCTTTAGCAATGTAACACAGTGCTAAGGTAGCATATTTGTAATTGAAATTATCAGCTCTGCTCACACACCGAAATTAATCCTGCAGATCTTACAGTAATTCACTTTTTATTCATGACAATACGAAACTTCCATTTATGAGTAATCTTCACGTAAGCTGTCCTCTTCAATTCAGTAGATGAAAGCGAAGAATTTAGTTTAGTAACTCTTTTAATGGATTTTCAATTTTTACATCAAAAATTGTAACCTGTTTAGAATAAATACATGCTTTGACACAAACATAATTTATTATATTTATGCCTATAAACATTCATTTGTGAAAAAAAAAATTTAATCAAAACGAAACAACTACGTATTTCTTAAATGGTTCTAATGCTTAGAATAAAGTGATCTAAGCTTAAGTAAGCAGTGCGGCGTTCTGCATAGATTGTTATTGTTTTGAAGAAAATAGAAAAAGCTGTCAGATCATTTTCATCAATACAAGCAAACCCTTTCCTATTTGCAGTATCAATGACAAACAGGTTGCAAAGTGGAAACTAATAAAAAGATCAAGACCAAAGAGATTCTCAACTTTGGTAGACCATACATTCACACCAATATCTTCTACCCATCAATTTGCAAATTGATCCAGAAATATGAACTGAAAATCTGTGCTAATAAGTTGTGCGCGTAAATAAAATATAGTCTCAAAAAGTCAAAATGGAATCAACTTTTGAAATAAATACTAACAAATTCATAATATATTGTTTCTTACAAAAGCAAACTATTCTTTTCGGATCTGAGCAAATAGATGCGTGCGAATCGAACAAAGTCTACTCCTCAACACAATATATTATGAATTTATTAGTATTTACTTCAAAAGTTGATTCCATTTTGACTTTCTGAGACTATATTTTATTCACGCGCACAACTTATTAGCATAGATTTTCAGTTCATATTTCTGGATCATTTCAGAAGAAGTTTTAATCGACTATGCAAAAACAGACGAATGACATCGAAAAAGTCTTAATCGACAAATGTGATCACATTTTCGTTTGTTTTTCATTTCCGTCTTTTCAGTTCACCTCAGTTTGAAGCTTTGAAGTACAAAAAATTTATAAGTGAATGTACAAGTAAGTGTCATTTGAAAAAACTAATTAATTCAATATGATTTATTTTTGTGCTACTGAAAATATTTCAAATCTTGACTTGCTGCCTTCACCTTCCGGAAGGGAACCATTACAGAAATCAGAAATAAAAATTTCCATTTTCAATTCGTTCTCACTTCCTTGTTTTCCTGACTTGGCACAAAAGTTTTAAAGTTGACTATGAATAGCTAAAACGACTAATACTCTGTGTTCCATGGCAAACGAATTTGCAGTGAGAAAGAAGTCAGAAAAATGCTGAATATTTATTGATTTCCTGAATTAAATAAAAAAGTTAATATGAAGGAAAAGTTAGGATTCTGAAAAACTTACTCTAGATCTATTTTAAGAAGTAAACAAATGTTATGATTCGCAAGAAAGCGATGCTTCCAACTGCGATAACTGCAAAGCTTATCTTGAAATATTGTTCAAATTTGGGTAAGGAATAGTACTATTGTCAACTTCTGTTAACACTTGAAATTCGTTAACCTCTTAATGAAAAAGTATTTATGAAGATATCACTGAAAAATATTTAATTTTTCTAAAGTTAAAGTCTTAGTTATAATACCCAAGTCAGACTGTGTGTTAATCATTCAAAATTGTATTACGAAAATGGCTTTCAGAATTTCCCTGCAAATTGAACATCCATGATTTGTTAAATAGAAAAAAGCAGTGTTGGTTTTTAAAATCATATTTGAGGCACTGTAACTGATTTTTGAGCATCACAATCAGTAATGATTGATTTAACAGCTAATATAATTTTCAAGAAACAATTTTTTTTTAAAATTTTATGATTAATGGCAACGAAGAGCAGTTTGTCATTCGTAATGACCACTTAATATTAAAATCAAATCACAGTTGCAAATTGAAATCATGCGGAAGGGAAATGAATGACCGGTGCTGACCTGTTGCTTTTTCTAACCCTCAATTAACCTATCAAAGCTGCTAACAACAGATGGATCAACGAACAGCTGACCCTTACTAATACCTAGTTATAGTATGTATGAGATTTATGATGAACAGTGGTGCTGTTTGATTTTATATGTCAAAAGTTGTACCAAATATGCATTGAAGCATAATATCAACTTCTGTTACACTGATAATTTTTTGAAAAGTTTTAAATGCTGTTTTTATTTTTTTAAATTTATTGATTGAAATATTTTGACAGTGCAATATGTTGACGAAAACTATCAAATCAAGACAATGCTACAATAAATAGCTATTTCATGTGTTGGAATGTATTCTGAACGACCATTATTTCTGTCGCAAAAGGAATTGCTTACAAAGGAATTAGAGAAATTGTAAGGCTGAAACATTATATTAGAAGCAGATGTTAAAACAATTGACTTCGGTATTCTTTGGCCAATTACTGCGCATATATGCATGCCCAAATGAGCACATTAAAATGCTAATGATGGCACAGAATTCGGCCACAGAATATCAAGTCACCTAATAATCTAAGAAACAATTTTATTTTTCCAGGTCAGAGACTAACGTTTATTTCAGTTTTGCTGTCAATCAAAATTTTTTTAGGTCAAGCAAGAGCGTTTTTAGAGTAGCGAAACATATTTAACTAATTTTCATATTAAAGTTGTTTAGTGAAAGTTTATTTTCGATAACAAAGAATCAAAGAATTGGTAAAAAGAACAATGCATGAAAAAGTGTAAGATTAGTGAATTATGCGAGACAAAACTAAAATGAATATGATACTTAGTTACGTTAAAATGCCATAACTAAGCAATTTGATATCATTTTGTTTACAATTGTTTTGGGATTTAAAACAACAAGATAGTGTGCACATCATATTCATTTATCCATCCATCCATCAATCCATCAAGATTTACTTTCAGAATTAACCATAAGGTAAAGCTAATGAAATCACTTAGCAGCGGCTTCAATCTTTCAAGTATGCCTGTTGAGTGAAAGTGAAAAAGTATCCATTCATTTTACCGAAAGAAACGTTACGCCTGGATGCGTCCTGAAATCATCTAAACGGTACATCGCATAAAAAAATTACGCAAAACACTTGCGTGCGTAATAATTATCGAATTACACACTGATGCATAGTTTAGCAAGTCTTCCGCAGTTAAGTATTTCCCTTGAGGATTGCATCTCACCAAACAAACAAACTGTCTACAACAACGATTACTGAAAATGGGGACAGAGTTTTTTTCACTATGCATTTCACAAACTGAAACTTGAAATGATCGAACTTGAAACATGCAAGATTAATAGCAACAGAAGGAAAGTCAATGTCGTAAAACTGATACATACTTATGAAAATTAGGCTCTAGACAATAAAGTTTGCCAATACTAATTACACTTTGGGAATATTAAATTCATACAAATATTTCCTGTTTAAATAAAAGATATTTGGTAATTTGTATAATTAAAGTACCGCAATTTGATAATAACATGTCTTCTATCTTCAATTTACTGCAGTCGGCGTTACAACAACAATCACAATCAAATGCTTTCTTAATTTTCTGCATTATTTAATCTCAAAAATCACCAGGAATTTATTTATGCGTCCAATCAGTCTTAACAATGCCTCTAGTAACTTCCTCGCATTTACTTCACGTGACCTACCACGTTTCCACTATCGACAAACGATTTTCTTATTTGAAAAGAAAGCATTGCAGAAACTAAACAAAGTAGCGTTATGTTTTGAGACGTTGTGCAACTTAATCATCTCGTTTAAGAATACCATTTATTTCCATTTGTTTCGTGTAATATTCTCCGTATTAGATACTATGAGGTTTTTGCAGTAAGAAAAGGAAGACCGGACGTATGAGCAAGGAATGATAAGGAAATATACGAGATCATTTAGCGAAGATAAAATAATTAGATGTGACCAATCTCTGTAAGTTTTCGAGACTAACAGCATTAGTTTTGTAACAAATAGAAGGTAGTCTGTTTAATAAATGTGTCTGTTTGTTTATACATGTCAGTAATGCTTTGAATTTTATTTCAGCTTGAAAGTTTGTGGTGTCTTACATAAATGGACTAATTTTGTCTTTGGATGGCAAAAGCGATACTTCGAGCTAGAAAATGGTATTTTGATGTACTACAAATCTGAAGTTGAAAAGCGGTATGGAAGTCGTGGGTCGGTCGCATTATGTATCGCTCATATTGTAGTTAGTTCTTAATCGTTTTTCGGAAACATTTTGAAGAGCAGAGGCTGATAACTTTATTACTTCGGAAGAAGGTTAGAGATACAATAATTAGTTTCCTTTAGTTTCTAATTTACCTTGTAATAAAAAGGTTATTATACTTCTTCAAAATTTAAAAAAAAAAAAATTTTAATAAAGCAGACTATTCCACAGTTGCAGGAAAGTACTGTTGACTTTAATAGATTTGATGTTCTAACGGATGGTACTTCCTGGTATTTGAAAGCTGATAACAAAAGGACGCGTAGTTTATGGTTGCGTGCGTTGAGATACCAAATAGTTAGTAGACTATATTTTGTGAAAAGTTTTCGAACAGAAATATAACTCATTTTTTATTTATAACGTTTCAGAGCAAGTACCGCCGAATGGTTTCGACAAGTCAAGAAAAAAATAACCCGCAACGTTCACTATCAATCTCAGGACAGCAAGTACTTATTTGACATTATATTTGTGTTATTATCTACATTTTATCAGAACGATCTTATCATATTCACAGGAAGAGTGTATTTAAATTTTCATCCTTCACTTTTTTCATGGTTTCTTCAAAAATAAGCAGCTAGGATCATCCTATAGAAAGACAGATGATTTCTCGAATAGTAATTCGACAGGAAGCCCGAGTTATGAGAAGTCTTTATCGGTAATTTTGTTTTAAATTCTGTTAGTGAACATTTTGTTTTTGTCCTAGCTTCATATTCACAGGAAGAGTATTTGGAGAATAATTCTATAAGTCTGTCTACCTTGTTATGAGGTGCCTTCTGCCACCATGTTATATTTTCCTCTTTCTTTTAATTGCAAAATTGAAAAGGGGAGATCGGATAGCTATTCAAAAGTAAGGGCTCTGTCACTATAATGAAATGAATAATGAATTATTCTGACTGTGATTACAAAACAAAGATCGTAATTTCACAAAAATTGTCGTTCTTCGAGAATTATATAAGTTCCGATAAATAAGAAAAGTCTTTTGTGTCAGGTAAAGAAATTTTTATTAATATTTGGAGAATAATCTTTTGATTTTTGTGAAATCCTTGATATTTGATTTTAATAAGCACGTTTATAGAATATAATTGGTCAAAAAAATCTAATCTAATGTGATCTGTCTAATTCTAATTTCTTTTGTTGAACAATTAACAAATCTAGAAATTAAAGTACTAATCTGCATGACTCAGTCAGTCAGTTTAATCATGAATGAATTGCTTTATTTATAGATGGATTTCTCTTTTCAGTCGAAATTGCTGAATAAAATAGATGAACTGAAACGTTACAACAATATGATCAAGCAGCAAACAACACGATTAGAAAACTTAATAGGTTTAATGCAGGATAATAAGGAAAACGCATTGTCAACTTCACTTTTAGACGAAAGTTTAGCTTTGAATGCCGTAACATTTGCTGTATTACAAAATATCAACACATGTGTTTGTTTACTTACCAAGCAGGTAATGTCAAGCTTTAATCTCGTGATTACTGGGAAGTTTAACTCGTTTTTAGATGGACGAAAGGAAATGTGCCTCAGTAAATAGTGCAAGATACTTATTTAACATATATATTTTCTCATGTGCAAAGTACTGATTTAGTTTATGAGAATGTGAAACATCGTTAGAGACTGAAAAATACTGAGAAAATTATTTAGGATTGCCTAAAGTTACTTTGATTCTTGTTACTGGATAACATTTGTTATCCTGGATCAAAGATCAGTACTTCGTTATATGTTGCATGCTTATCAACTATTGTAATTTATGATTTGTGATATGTTTATATCGAATGACAAAATCCGAAGTTTCAGACTAGATTTATAACCTCAAACAGAAGTTTAACTTTATATATAATCAATATCACACGGGGACTATTCTTTTTTATTATTGATTCTGGCGCTGGATTGTATTCTGGAATTCTCGTTGCACTCGTCCTGCGCATAGCTCTGCTGCTTCGTTTCATCGATTCCATTGTGCTGATCGAATAAAATGCTTGTGAGCGTTTTCTTAAGTACTATCAATTGGATATACATCTCGATGTGATCAGATATACTGATCACTTTCACTCAGCGCATATGGAAGTTCGTTGCAATCCCAGTCCAAGTGATCCACATATGGAATTATTTTCGTCCTGCATTTTATCTCTATCCTGAGTTTATTAGCCAGTAAATTCATACTTTCGCTTTTTCTCGGTCTCGATTACTATCAGCCTATCTTGACCAGTGATGCCAGCCTCTATCGGGAGTACTTCATGTCGCTTCTTGTCGTACACCAGGATATCCGGTTGATCCGCCCTTATTATAATTGCAGTTCTTACACGCGTGCCGACTCTAATTTCCACATTCTCATTAGCGACGATTTCCTGAATTGAATGGCTCCACACGCGTGGTAATGCTTTAAGACCATACTTTTTGCAGAGTCCTAATGTTATATCAAGACTATTCTTGATATAACATTTTTTTGCACTGCGTTGCTAGATGATTACCATCTTCACACATTTCTTACAATTTGAGCACATACCTTTTTCAGCTCCAAACATATTTCTATATTGTAGAATAATGTTTTTTATCGTAGCCACTTGATGAATCAGCCATCGACTATAACATCTTGCTTAGCTTTGCATAAATTATGATTTCCTATTTCGCTTTACACGCTCTCTAGGCTGCTAATACTTTCTCGACGTTGGATTTTCTACAAGGTTGTATTTAGTCTGAAGATAACGCAAACTGCGAAGTACATGTTGTGAGCCTTTTTCTGTTTCAAAATCGCTACGCTCCTGGAGATATAAGCGCGATTTCTATAAGTAGGTTATGAAGCTGCAAAAGCATAAGCTCACTCCTTTGTTCAACGTAATGAAGCCCGCGTCCTAACTCGTCCCTTGGCAGGTACATTCTCTTCAAACATGCAGGTTGGCTGTGAATTCTATATCTAGTTAGTAACTACTTGATATCATGGTCCATTGCTTGAAAATCGTCTGGTTCTAGTTTGAGCACCCCAGTGTAATAGTTAATTAAACCTCTGGCGTGCTCATTTAGTGCCTTGATAAACTTCTTGCCCTATAGTACAGTTTTGGCTAGTTGTTCAATTCTCGCCAAAATCTCTGCTCGCATTTTATCGTAGCTTTCTCGGGTCGGAGCGCTAGTCCTGCCTCTCATTATTCCAAGATATTTATACCCTTGAACTCTTTCCGAGAGTACCGCCTTATCAGCGCATACCTCAGTATTAGTGGCTGACTATGCTAGATTCACCTCTAATCCTACTATTTCAAAGAATCTGTGTACTTCTTCAGTCATATCTTGCATGAGATCCTCGTCGGTAGCAAAGAGCTTGAGATCATTCACAAATAAATGATTCGTTACTTGCACTCCTTGACCGGTGGAAATCACCACCTTTTGCTTATGAACCCG
Source organism: Thelazia callipaeda (assembly GCA_900618365.1). Taxonomy (NCBI): domain Eukaryota; kingdom Metazoa; phylum Nematoda; class Chromadorea; order Rhabditida; family Thelaziidae; genus Thelazia; species Thelazia callipaeda. Next base: position 152,121 of record UYYF01000001.1, read on the forward strand.
TTGAGTGTAGGCTTTACGGATCCATGCGTAAAAGTATAGATTCCATCAGGGTCCGGTGCTTTCTAGCTAGGCAAATAGCTAACTATGTTTCCGAATTCGGCATGAGAATCGAATGCTTTTTCAACTTCATACTAAGTGGCAAATAACGTGTTTTCATGTTCTCTGCAGAGTACTTACTCTTTTACACTTTAAACCTGGTAACAGTTGCTAATTGTAGTCTTCTCACAATCTCTAATTGCATAACTCGTGTCACATATTTCATTGTCAACTTGTAAAGGTTGAATATACAGCTTATTGACCTAAAGTCACTACCTTTTTTGAAACATCTTTTGGAATCATACACGTTTTCTCTTTGTTGAACCTCGGGTCAAGCTCATTCCTATTCAAATCCGCCCAGTTATTTTGTATAGATCTGGATGTAAAGAGGTGCACTTCTTAATGCAAAAGTTATAGACTCCGTCAGACCCTGCCGTCTTCCAATTGGGCTATCTTCCCAAATTCAGTTTCAGTGGGGAAAGTTTCATGCACTTCAGAGTCTGGAACGAATTCTTCCAAATATTTTGTTATGCCGAATGCCATCATCTCCCATTTTCGAGTTTCACATCGATTCTTCTGTCCCAGCATTGTGACTAATTAGCTGTTCCTCGGTTACTTTCATATAAAATCACGTTCTGAACAGCTTAAGTCTGGCGTTTTGGACTTTGAGTGCATGTTGGGACTCAAATTTTTATTTTACTTTCATAAACTTTTACACGCTCTGTCGCGTGCTTAGGGCTTCATGACAGTTACTTTGAAGGGGAGCATTAGATTCATGCTTTTCATACATTCTGGCCTCTCTTAGGTTTTTATCTTCAAGTGTTTCACTGGCCAGTTACTGCTCTATGAGGATTTTATGGAAATTATTAAACGTATCTTCTTTTCCATGTTTGCCTCCCACTTCGGTGTCTTTTCTCGCCTTGTCATATATTCACTGCATTGTTGTATCACCTGGAGCTGCCTTGCAAGATCATTTATTGACTTGGGGTGGTTGTGTGTGGTTATTCACTCACCGTTAGTTTACCGCTCCAAGTATAAGCGAGTCAACATTCTCCGAGATTATTTTCTGCGTTCACATTGTCTGGTTTATCTCACGTCCCTAAGCCTCTTGCAATTAGTACAAGGTACTTCTACGTCTGAATAAACCTCATATATCTATTTTGCTCGAAGTACGTGTCTTGTGTTTTGACACTCCCCGTTTATTCCTTGCCACCTGCTCCGTTTCTGTGACGGATGGCCTGCATTACTCGTAATCACAGAATTTCTTGCCTCTTCAATTCCTCAAGGGTGGTTGCACACAAGAACTCGCAATGCAAGAAACTACACAAAGGTCATCTCTCTTTTGGCATCCTCTCGAAGCGGACAAGAACTGCCTTCAGCATTTCTCCTGGCCACCTGCACCGCGAAACATCGATTCCTTGAATGAGTATTTCAAGCGTAGTAAACCTGCTGGTTCTGGTTTCGGTACACTGATCGAGTGCTCTCACATCTCACATTTTCACAACTTCATCTGTTCCCACATTATTTTCTACAGTAATTCCAGTTTCGGTTTTTCTCCGTTCATCCTCCATTTTCTCGGATTTCTGATATCCTTACTGTACTACATAACATTCTTCTTTTCGGTTTCGACCTCGTTTTGCAACAGTCAAAAGACTTTTTTAAAAAAGACTGCTGCAAAACGAGGGCGAAATCATTCGTACTTTGCTATCTTTAATCTTTACCTTCTTCTTTTGTTTCGTCTTTGTACCTTCAGAAATCTTACAACAAGGGGTTGTATGAGCATCATCGTTATGGTCCGTTACTTCTTTTTGCTTCTTGCAAGTCGCTTTTGATGTGGAGCGTTTTTCGGAAGCACGTTGCTAGCCATTAGATAACTTTTCCACCGTTTTGGTGTATTCGACTGTCGATACCATTACGTTTCTTGTTGCAACTTATCGTACTGTATTTCTGCTATTTGCTTCTAAGTCGTATCATAACATTGCCACAACAGATAAAGGTAGAATAGAGAATAAAATAGAAATCAGAAATAACGAAGGAATATTGTTTCTTTCAACATCAGTCCCAGTCTATCGTGTACAGTTACCCCAAATTTGGGTAATATAACTATATATATACTATACTACTTTCCATATATATGGGAAATCGATTAAAGAAGTAATCAACCTACATCCATGCTCAAAATAATATAAAAATATATATTTATACTTATATTATTTTGAGCATGGATATAGGTTGATTATTTCTCAAATCGATTTTTAAAATATATTAGAATAGAGATTCAAGATTCATCTTCATAACACATTCAAGATTCATCTTCATTCATTCGTTTAACATTTAACCTTATGACTATTATATTCCTTTGAGTTTTGCTTTCCAGGCTTGTCTTCTTGTCGAGTGAGAAACCTTATTCACATAATTTTTACAAACAAGATTGCTTTAGGTATTAGGTAATCCCGATCGATCTCTCAGTAGAAAGTTCGAAGTTGGAATTATCACAAAAAAATCACAAGGCGTTCAGATAGATGACTCCATCTCTGTACGTTTTAGGTATTTCATACGTGAGATATAATGGAAAGGAAAAATGAGCTTTAATTAGTATAATTAATTTCGTTCTGTAACGAAGAGTTATCAATGTAATGAAATTTTTCCAAAAAATAGTTCAGTGGAGCTGAATAATGCAGGCAGTCACACTATTGGGACTGTTTGCATTATTTATTTTACTGAATTTGTCAGTTTTTTTACGTTTGTGTGAATTGTTTTTCAGCGATTGAACAGCGTATTGAGCGATGATGATGAGCAAGAATGGCATGATGCTCATGAAAACATTTCCATCATGAAAGATGTAAACTTTGCTGGAGTGCCTTTAAGATATGTAGAAAAAATTAGTGTCGAAACTTTTCAATCATGGGAAGTACGTTTCGCCTAGAAAATCATGAGTCGTTGCATCTAATTTTTTAACATCAAAAAAGTTCCATTTTAGACAACAAGTTTTAGGATTGCAAAGCAGAAGAAATGCCTAGTGGAGGTTTACCAGAAATGAGTGAAGGTTGTCCCAGTATTCTGGAATCACCGCCGAAAGTTGTTACTTTACCAGAATCGAATCCATTTACTCCCGAAATCAATCATATTGTGATTGAGCAGTTAAAATATGCTCGAGCTGATGTCCAAAATGAAGTTTGTTTTTCCTCATATGGAATTTCAGCTTTAGAGGCAATTATTTTGAGACAACTGAAACTTTTTGCTCTTTTATCTTTTCGAAAAATGTTTATCTAGTTATTTACAATCAACCTGTGCTAACTAAAGTTGTAAAAAGCAAATGCTGAACAGAATGATTATTTTATTGCATCTTGATCATTACGTTCAAATTTGGTCTTTGGCTTGAAAAAATGTCTCACACAACATCACCACCTTCAAAACATCACCAACGTTATTTAAATGTTTTACTTCAGCTGGTAATGGTGATATTAAATGTTGCAGATTTGGCAGCTGCTTTTGGAAGAAGGAAGTCTAAAAATGTATTATAGGCAGTTGGAAATTGACGGAATAATCCATGATCCAATAAAAGCTATCCAGATCGTGCAAGTGTGTTGATCAATTTTACCTTGTTTTGATAACAAAGAAAAAATTTATATTCGCAATCAGAATTTTTTAGAATTTATATTTCAATTTCTGCTATCATGCTCAAACCTGCTTTAAAAGTTGTCACTTTCAAACAAAAATCTTAGTGACTTGATTATGCACAATGAAATATGCATTGTAAATCAAAAAGCTGTCACTAAGATTTTTGTTTGAAAGTGACAACTTTTAAATCAACTTGTTTGTTTGAAAATTGTAGGATATTTACAGTTGAAAATAGATTAAAAAGTGAATTTTTGTGTATAATTTGTGTATAATTTCTATCCATAAATGCGGAAGTAAAATTTCTTTGGACTGGAAATGAACTGTTTAAACCAGTGGATATCACATTGTCATTAATGTTCTCTTATGCATTTCAGGGTGTGTCAGCTAGGGAGTACATTCACTATTTTTTTGAACCTCGGTACAAACATGAGTGGGATGGTTGGTGATTTCTATTTTTTCCTATAATTTTCAATAATTTAATTTTACGTAGAAAGTTTAGATGTTTTCTTTTTCTGTAATATCTCTTTTTTTTACTTTCGTAAAAGCTAATAAGTCTTAGAATGAGTATGAAGGAAAAAATTTTTGTTTAATATGTTACTGTTGATAGTAAACACTGCTCATAATGCATTACAAAAAATTTTGATTATATAAATATATGTCCAACATATACTTTTCAGATACACTGGTAACAGCAAAAGTTGTTGAAAGAATTTCAATGGATACTGTCATTATTCATCAGGTAGGGAAACTTTTTGTTTATACATAACAGTCTAATAGCTTTTATTTCTTCCTATCTAACATCATTATATTTTGATCTTGTCATACCAAGGAAATTTTTATGGCAGTGCAATTATACCAGTCAAACTTGCATGATATGTTACAACAGATTATCAGTAGAAAATGTAATGCCATCATTTCTAGCTTCACAAAAAAGTTTGGCCAGCTGCTCAACGTGAATCCTTGTTTTGGTCAAATGTACGATATCTCCCTCATGAAAAAAGTGCTAATGCTCTCGATTTATATTTAGTATGCAATCACAACTGCAGTCTCCCAACAGTGCCGGTGAATTTTCTTCGAGATTTGAAATAATTTACCTACACATAAACATTTTGAAAAAATTTTTTCATATATTGCTGAAAATAAATTGAGATAATTTTAGTATTAATGTGAGTTTAGCTTATACATAATTCAAATATTCGAGTGGATTTGACGGTGGCGATGTTGTGTGAGACATTTATAAAGGACGGAGAGAAGAAGAATGTAGAGAAGCTGGAACGTAGCGATATTTCGTGCAAAGTGTGTTACTGTGCGCAAGGTAATTTTGCTACGCATTTGAGAAGAGTCTTTATTGTTATAATATGGTCGTTGTATTATTATTTCTATATTTTCTAGAGTTATTTGGAAGTTTCATGAGAACTAAATCTATGCGTCGCGAAGTGAATTTTGCGTCAGAAATGTATTGCATGATTTTTGAAGCGATTTTCATAGGTTTTAGATATCAGCGTGCTATGAAATTTTGAAAATATGAAGGAATAAGTTTTTGCTAAAAATTTTTTTACGTCGCTATAAATTGTGTGTTCATTGATTGTTTGTTAAGATCGAGAAAAAAATTTCAGTAAGTCCTGGTGGATGGGTTCCAGCATCTGCTTTGCGTCTTATTTACAAACGCGAATATCCAAGATTTCTACGCGGTTTCACAAAATATGTCATTGATAAAGTCGCTACTCAGCCACTGATTATATAAAAATTTTCAGTTATTACTCGTTCCATCTTTTCACTCTTCATGCAGATCAATTTAAAGCTTTCTCCTTTGCATCATGTCCATTTCCTAATTGATAATTTCGTCCTTGATTGAATACATGATTGAACTTAGAAATGATGTTATACCATAAATGCCATGGCAATTAGAATGATGTTATTAAAATTGTTCTCTACCATAAATGCCATGCCATCATTTAACATTAGCATTTGGTTTGTCGATATTTTCTAAAGTACTTTATCGATGTTTCCCAACTTATCATTGAATATCAGGTGCCATCTTTATTCACATTACTACCACAACCTATGCATTGAAGCAATTTGTTTGTTGCATTTATATTCTTTTCATATGCCCTTATTTTTCATGATCTGTTATACAAATATGTGCCTGTTTGTGATCATTAAGTTAGTTAGTTATCTTTGATATATCATATTTGTGACTTCTAATCGTGATTTCATGTTACGCTTTTGTTCTTGAATCATCCATAAATTCAGAACAGGTTTTTAAAAAATAGCATCTTTTTTTGTGCCTGTTTCTGTGTAATTTTTCATTTGTTTCCAATAATAATCTTTCTTTTTTTCAAATTTAAAAGTGCCGAATATATCGGATTTGCGGGAGAATAAGCAAAAGTATTTAAAATTGATGATACTGAGGGTTTTTTGGTTTACGATATCAAAATAAAAATTTGTGATGCGGACAGTCTTTTTTGTTAATAGATGTTTTTGTATTTCATTCTATTTAAAGTCTAAATTTTGCCAGCAATTGATCGTGGGAAGTAGCGTATAATTTTGAAGGATGGGAATGCATTTCTTTTGGTTTTGTATAAGGTTTTCTTTGCCTGTAATGATGGATGCTGAGGAGAGGAGTATGCTTTTTGTTGTTTTAAAATGGGGAATATGCCTACTTAAAATTTGTATGGGATTTTTATCGCTATCGGTTCTTGTGAAATATTTACATATAGCCGTTGACTTTTATTTTGTGAGAGATGCATGGCACCATAATTCCATTAAATTTTCAGCTACTTTCTTTGCTTTGAAGGTGTGTATGCATTAGAAGGGTCGCAGTTTTGCGAAAACAAGTTCAAGAATTTGGGGATTTTGTTTTATTAGTGTGATGAAATTGGTCAAAGTGCTGCTAGTGCGTGTTATAATTTTTTGGATTCCTGTCACTTACTGAAGATATTCCAGACCACGTGCAATATAATATGTCAGATTTCAAAGGAGTTCAAGTGCCATTTACAAGGTTAGTTAGTGGGTTAGCTCTCTTAAATTTGGATAATGCATAGCTTTTGTCTCGTCAACTGCTTTCAATATTCCATGTAAGCATCATTGCAATAGCTGAATATAATTATCTGAGTTCTTTCATTTGAATTTATATATATATATTTTGTAACATTTTGAATTCATATATTATACTTTAATGTCACTTACAATCCATCATACTTTATTAACTGAATTGTAAATTATATGTAGTGGAAAATGATTGCATCTGGTACGCTTTCGCAACCAGATTAAGTGAAAAATCTTTTGCGCTTTTAGACGTGAATGGGACATTGTAACGGATGTATATCGAAGTGAAGAGGCATCAGAATTGAGAAAAGCTGTTTCGTTAATTGTTTCATGGAAGGCGAGGTCGATTTCATGTTTAATTTTTTATTAATCGTTAATTTTTCTTCTGAAATTAATTGCATGGAATGTTGGATTTGGTATTTTCCCTGTTTTTATGTGGTTTACTTATGCTCTCTATACAAATACAGGAACAATATTTTAGTTTCATATGGAACAGAACTGATTTTTATGGTTTAGTGAGTAAATATGCGTTAGAAATTATTTACAAATAAAAAACATGAAGTATTAATACCTTTCGGACAAAAGACTGTTTAAGATTGGGAAATTCCGTACATGTTGCGGCAGATATGACTGAGATGTTATTGCGTGCTATAATTATGGATAAAGAAACTAAAAATGGCGATTGGTTCAGAACTGGGAATGTAAGGCTTGCCTATTGCACTGCAGTGATCAGGTTAACTAATTCTATTTTAAAATTTTCATGTTTTCCCCAAATTAAAGAAAATTTGTACCAAAATTATATCTGTAACATTTGATTCATCGCTAACAGTTGGTTAGCGAAGAATCACTATTTTTGTATCCAATTAAATCGATTACAACAAATCACAAAATATAGTTTTAGTACATAAATCGAAACAGTGAAAATTTAGTGTGCTTATTTTCTGTACATCAAATGTAAAATAACTATATATTTTATGACATTAAAATACTGGAGTAACTTGTTTTCTAATGAATAATCTTATATTCATTTAATAGCGAATTAATTTTTCTTTCAAACTGTGCACCCTTATTGTATTAAGGCAGTTGCTCAAAGCATTAACAGTAGTAGCATGTTTTTGCTAGCAGAAATAAGAGTATATACTTTCATTTTGATTGATGTGAACTACGTTGAAAGGAGAACAAAGCATACATATTTTTGTGAAATACTTGAGACTGTACTCATTCTTATCCATTGTTGTCAAAGATATTAAAAATATATTAAAATGGGAGTAAAATGTAGTTAGTGAAAATTTTTATGAAGAATTCGATTTAGCTGAAGAATTATAAATGAGAAATGCTATTGAAGCACATATCAGTAAATAGAGGTGAAATCAGTGATCGTTTAACTTTGTTTATGAGGCGCAGTAATCATTAAGATGCTGTGCAGTGAAGTATATGGAAGAAAAATAAAATGCAAATTTTGCATTGAGAATGAAAAAGGGACGCATAGCTGCAGCGAGGAAGAAGAGGAAGGTTAATGAGGTGAGAAGTTGTAGCGATGCTAAGGTTCTGTTGTTGTCAGAAGAAGATTCAAGACCAGCTGCCACTAAAGCATCATCACCGTTGCACATAGACTGGCCACATACACAACGTGACGTCCATTTAGAACCAAATGTGCTTTGTTGACAACCGTTTTCTTCGTACCTTTCACCACATCCCTTTTGTACCGTTCGCCTATCTCAAAAATACGCCAAGTGACTGTTTCACTTTTAATGCATTTTGTTTATTCCTCTCGTGCCTTACGTCATCTTTCATTTCTTACATCTAACTTCAGCGTTTTGTAGCGCCTGCCTTACAGTTCTATCTTTTCGTTGTTCATGTTTCATGGACATGGAAACTGGAAGGTTTAGTTGCTACGAGATTGTTTCACATGACTAATAGTTAGAAGTTAAAAGTAGATAATATATTGCGTAAAAAAGTATTGAGGGATGTTTGTTTTCATGATTAACTTACACTTCATTTCTATAGAAAAGATAACATAGTTTGTATTTCCTTTTCTTTTACAAAAACTTCTAGATAATTACCATTATCACGATTTGATGTTTCCATTTTCAAGCACACAGCACCTTCGCATTCACCATCATTGCATGTACCAAGTTCGGAATGGCAGTCGTAGCAAAATACTCCTTCGACTGTAGATTAAAAAAAATTTATTCTCTGTGTATTCGGATTCTTTTTTCTTGTTAGCAAAAATAAAACCGAGTAATTTGTCAGTCATATTTAATATTTTCGATCAATAGGTTTAACCAGCCATTCATCTCAACTCACCCTAAAATAAAGTGATTACCTGTCGTTTGAAAAGTTATGAACAGCATGAATTGAATGATTCGTTGTTTTGGCCGCATGAATTCAGTATCCACGAAACCAGAAAGCAGGAAATTGCATCTCAAAAGTTTTGTGTTGTAATGGCTGAGATTCTGATTCCGTAGACAAAGCTGTGATATATTTGAAAATCGTTGTTGATTCGGCTGCTTTTTTGAATTGTATCGTCTTACTTGCGTTGCTATCTTGAAAGTTGGCCAACGAATGCAGTGGCGATGACTGAAGTAAGTAATAACTTGTTGAGGACCGAACCGATGATTAGAGCTAAGCAAGAGCCTTGAGAATCCCTAAGTGGACCAACTGCATAATTTGATTGCTTCGTATTTAGTAAGTCAAGTGGCTATTTGAATATTAAATTTCTGATGCTTCTTCGTTTTCGAATAGTTACTGCCTCGGGAGGTTCATACTCGTCTGACTTCTTACTTGACTTTCATTGTCTCTTTGTCTGCTCACTCACAATTTTCAGTGTGCTGAAATAAGTTTTTGATTTGATCATTTGACACTGAAAGATTATTTATTTGCATATTTATGGCATGACATGCATGTATGTGCATTGACGTTTCGATTGTTGCATCGCTAATAAAGTGCAGAAGTTTAAATGTAGTGGATGGAAAAGCAGGACAACGTAAGATTAAGACAAATGATGTCATGATGGCTAGAAAATAATACGTAGAGTTATATGATCATATCAATTCTGTTGCGATCTATCTAAATTCCATCATGTGCTAAATATTTGTTGTTAAAAATCGTTGGTTGGAAATGAATTTATTGAATATAAGCGAGTGAATGGAAGATGAAATATTCTTTTAACTAACATTATGTAATTTTGGTATGCAATATATTTAGTTTTATATACTTCGTAGTATAATACAAATTTGATCAGGCAGCCTACCTGTACGTTGTGCAGGAAGTCAATTTTATACATGAGTAATAATCAGAAGATGTGGAATAAAATAGATAACGTTTTGATTTGAACGTAGAAAGCAGAAGAAGTGATGTGACAGAGGTTGGTCTAAACCTAATTTATATTCATATCTTAAGTATTTAAATAAGCGCCTAAAAATTATTCGTAATCATTATTTACTTTATCTTTGAAACAACACAAAAATTGGAATTGCAGATCTTTCACTATATTATAGAGTGATAATACATCTGCAAAATATCATACTCTATGAAATTCGAGATTTGCAAGAACTAAAATAAAATTCTCTTCGTAGCTTCTTAATAAGCTCATTAAAATTTTTTAATCGAATTAGATGTTAATTGTTTGAAAGTTTCTGAAAGATGAAGCTGTTTTGAAATATGAGCAAGTCTATTATATAGTTCTTGATAATGTCTCTAATATAGTTTGTTTTTTGCATACTTTTCTGGATGCGATGTATCAAAATTTTCGTGATATAAGAAAGGTACTTTCTTATCTACTAGATGAGTTGCTTATTTTCTCATGTTCATACTTTTAGTGGAATTAGCAGATGCTTGGTATTGAGTTAATAAAAAGCTAGTATGGTAAATATGTCTAAGAAATTGAAGTTGTGGATGAAAGTTAAGATACAATGTAAACGAAAAAAATAAGCCGGTCATCAGAAAGTGTTTGGGATTAGCATTATTTTCCATAAAATCTTCCTTCTTTATGAAATCATTGCAGAACGACTTGTCTAGGGAGCAAATTTTCCCAAATCTTTATTTCAAGTGTTGTACGCCTGTTTTCAGACAAAAGCTCAGAGTATATATATATATTGATATTTATGTAGTTAGATTAACTATTGTATACAGAAATTAGATTAATTAAGTCTGTGAATTGATTTCCTTTTCTGATGAACTTAAAATCCTTGTTAAACCTCACAAAAGTTGGATTGTTTCAAAGCATTGCGAACGAGAATTGTTCTTTCATCCTAGTTTTTTTTAGGACGGAAATAGGATTTAATCAATTTCTTAATGGAACGAGATTTTTTAATTTACAGTAAATAGTGTAATAAAATGAAAAATATTAGAGGAGAGATGCAGAGAAAAATAAATCAGATAACAATCAGAAGTAGAGTCTGATAACCAACAAGGTTTCCAATTTTTAAGGATTCTAAAATGGCTTGTATTGTGGGTCCACTGAGAGCAAAGCCACATTGACTTTCAAGTGATGAGTATGACGAGTAAAGAATATTTAGGATTGTCAAGTTTTGTGAGAACTTGTGATGGATTAGCTTCAGATTTTCTTTAATGCACAAAGTAACCATTAGGGGATTATCAATATCGTTTGTCTGAAATTTAACCTTTATCGAGAAATTATCTATCGCTCTACATCTACTGTTCTTTTTTATGTAGCTGAGAGATGGAGATGTGAATTTTAGTGAGGGTTACCACCTACTATTTAAATGGAAAATTTTGACATTGGGTTCTCTATTTCTCTTTTTTCATTGTCTTTGGCACCTTCAAATTATTTTTTTTTCGCAGATGTTTTTAAGATAGTTAGACTTCATATTTGTTTTGAAGCGATAAGAAGAACTATATAAGGTTTTGATTTTCGAACTCAGATTTTGTTACAGCTTTGAAAAAAAAATTCATCATGATATTGTGATCAAAAGTATCCGGTAATTAGGAAGATATTGAAACAAGCAAAAATGGAGGACTGATATAAATTGCTTGTTTACAGATTTGTAAATTATGTCAATGAAATATGTCAATCGGATTACGAGTTCAGATCAATTGCTTCAGCTGTTAGTAATGTAGGTTTGACAGTTTATTATAAGATATCTGTTTATAGTCTTTAAGTGTGAATTAGTTCAAAAAAATTCAGGTCGGGATTCCACAATGGGTAGTTGATATCCGACATGGTGCAACACATTCTCATTTGCCATCTTTGAAAAGTTTGCGTCAGGCAGCAAAATATTGTCGAGATTGGCTGTGGGTAAATCTTTTGGTGTTGATAGTATTTTAAGTTTTTGTTTGAAAAATGGTTTTCGGTCGATTACTAAAAACATATTAAAAGTATCAATTGCTATTAAAAGGTTCTGATCAACTGAAATATTTAAAAGAATTGTATTTAATATGTTAAGTTTGTTACTTGTAGTTTTAGTTACTATTTTTTAACAGTTAATTAAGTTTGTCAATATATAAATAATGAAGATAAAATTTAGTATGAATTTTTCTTTAAAAGTTTAGTAAAGTTTTTGAAATAGGCTTCTAAAGCAGCTGCAAAATTATTTTACGCATTTTTTCAATTGACATTCTAGAAACATATTTTTTTGAAGCTGACTTTCTGGATTTTCAGGAGCATCACTGGTCAAGACCAGTTGCTGAAGCTATTGGGCTTAATTTTACTGGGCAAGAAGAAAGTGATGAGAATGAATTGCAGCAAAAAGCCGCCACTCTCATTGATCGCTTTATGATTTACAGTTTAGAAACGGTAGGTGAGTGATTTATTTGTATTAGTGTATTTACTGCTTTGAAAACCAGTTAGCTCAGTGATATTAAACAGTACTACGACGTTTGATAAAATCATATTTCAGAATGAAAATAAACCAGAGATGAAGAAAAAATTGCAGGACGTATTAACGCAGATGGAGACGTTCATAATGATGTATCCATGGTAAAACTTTGTGAATGAAATAAAGTCAAAACTTAGTGAAGCTTATTTTTCAAATAATTACTGTTGTAGGGGAAATTACCCTCTCTTTAAATATTTTTGAAGTCAGTTTATTATAAGAGTTGAGTTCTCGATTCATAACGAACGAATGTTGTTATGAATACAGTTGTACAAATTCTCTAGCTAGTGCTGTAAAATTTTCTTTCTCAAATATGAAATTTTTGGCGCCATTTCTACTTGAATTTATAGAACCTGTTAATTTTCTCAAATTCAGGTTTTAAAAATAGAGTTTTGCTCAAACTATTTTATAGGCAATTCTTGAATGCATTTTTACTGGAAGGATATTTAATTTTAGACAAAGTGCAGATCTCGTCAGTTGGTTACGATTTGTTCTCAAGTAAGATTTATCATTTTTCTTTATTAAATTTATCATTGCTTTTTCAAATATTATAGTGAATATTTTTTGTCGCTTGGAATGTTTTCAGTAGTAAGAGATTTTATTTAAATTAAAAATGTGTTTAATTCTATGAAAAAAAAAAGCTTTTATGACAAAAAAAGTATTATGATGAGTTGTACATGTTCCTCATGAACAGTTATTTGTAATATTGTTGAAGGTGAAATTATATGGGATATTCCGGAAAATTTGCAATTGTTCTGGAAACCAGTTTTTCACTACATCAATGAAGCTAAGATGTTACACGAGTTACTTATGCAAGTAATACAATTACTGCTTAAAATCACATTTGCCAAGTAATAATCACTTTTGCTGATGACAATGATTCTTTGTTGTATAAAAATATTATCATCAGCAGAAACATTTATTAGAGTACGTGAGTCATGTTGTCTTATCTTGAATTTTATTTCTTCTCATATTCTGTCTTAGCGAATGTGAAAAAGCCAATTTTCAGATGTTTGAAGCATTATTAGACAGTGATATACATATAATTCGGAAGCGACAATTAATAGCATGGATTGATCGTCTGCTCAATGCTTATGTTGAATGTAAACGTTTGTTGCAGACTTTCTGATGAATGAGTGAAGCACTTTCGTAGGAATAGGACTGAACTGTTGATGAAAATATTTAGCTAGAGAAATATGAAAGTATGCATAAATACATATGATTAATTTTTATCCATATGTTTTCAATAACATCCTTTTTCAGCGAGTGTGTTAAATGAAGCGGAATGGAAAAGAATTTTAAAAGCAATGATGATGGCGCCAAAAGAACTGAAAGAAGCCCATTTAAATGAGTATTCTTTTCCTTAAATATAGGATCTAAATTCTAAGAGGTGCAAAAGCCTCAGTTTAGGCTGGAACATTTAAAACTTAAAAAATAAATTTGCTAGGTGGTCTTTGATTTTGCCGGTTAAAAACTAAGTGTTTCAGCAGAAGTATTTGTCGCAGTACTTGCTTTTAAAGTATTCTAATTAGATTTCTTGGTATAAACGGTATGAATTTAAAAAGTACTGACGAACCCATCACCATCCTCCTTCGCTTTTCTGCTGCATTTGATATTTTCTCACATTGTAGTGTTCTGGATAAAGTAGAAAAAGTTTGCAAAAAAAAAAAAGCTGCTCTGCGAAAGCTGTCAGTCCTTCTCAGTGACAGCGCTGATAAGCAAACAGTAGAAACGTCACCATCTTCACTTTCTGGAAACAGCTTACCAATCAGAACTGTGGACGACTTACGGCAGCTAATGTTGCAGAGCGAAAGTAGGATTTTATTTTTCAGTCTTTAGAAGCTTACTTACGTAATATTATATATATATATCATGAAATTGAAAATTTTTCCTCCTGAGACTGAAAGTATGAACAATATAAAAGATGCATAAGACGATATCAGTTAGTTTCACTTCATTTTATCTGAACATGAGTCTATATAATATCCACATTTTATATTTTATAGTTCTTCATTTGCAAAAATTGCTATGCAAGGTTTGTGACAAGCTAAAAAGTTTTCTATCAGCAATAATAGAAAACCTCAATTTGAAGCAAGTTACTAAATAACAAGGGACTTTGATTTGAAATTTCCTTTTTCAGTGCGTCAGTAGTATTTGAAATAGATTTCACACCCAGCGTTTTCTCATTATTAAACAACTTTCAATGTAGTAATTGCACGCATTGCGTTTATGTTCTTAATGGTGTCTCTGGATTTTTTAGGAATAAAATTATTTTTGATTTAAGGTAAGAAACAACCACAAGTAAGGAAATCAACAGATGCTTCAGACAGTAAACATCGCTGGACATCCTGTAATTTGATGGAATGGAAAGGCATACCCCTTGGATTGACACCTGAGCAGAGCACAGAATCGTTGTATTTAGTAATTGAACCTCAATGACTAAAAACTCTGAAAAGTTATACCGAGATTACATATATAGACTAAAGTGTTCTTTATCAGGATATATTAATGTTTTTGTTTTTGTTAGTTTTTAAGCATAAAAAGTGGAGCATTGTTATGTAGCCGTCGTCATTCAAATATACTCAAATGCAGTAGCATGGCTAACAATTTAGGTATTGTTATTTTGTAAAAGGATCAACAGGAAAAGATTGTGACTGAACTCTGTATATTGGGAGGAACCTTACTAGCACGATTAAATATAATTTTCTCTTCTACATTTTCCTTCATTTATCCTGAAATAAAACTGTTTTCGACATCTAGTACCCGTTTTTTCTTGAATCCACTGGAAATGACGATTTTTATCTTGCTTTGAGCTGTGGCAAAGACTGTTGTGGTATATCGACTGATTTATCGTTTGAGAGATAAAAAATAGTTGTACATCTCGCGAAAAGGTTCCAGATTTTTCTACAGCAGTTATTGCTGAGCTTTATTAGCTAGATAAGTGGAATTTATCTGCTCACAGATCAGCGAAATTTTCACGTAAAAGTTTCATTATTTTTCAATGTACACTAAAAAAATCTGGCATCCATTTTTGCGATAATTGTGCTCTGTTTTGCAGCTCAAATGCATTAAGAGCCAAGCCTGCTATTTACAATACTTTTACTGATAAAGGAAGTGTGAGATATGCGACTTCACTTTTTTTCTCACTCCACGTGGACTAGTTGCGTGCGTAACCTCTGCTCTCGGAACCGTTTAACTTCTTCGATCAATTCAATAAGATTCCTTCCACTAAGTTTTTTCATTCTACGGTCAATACTTCTGCAAAACATGTATTGCACATTACGGGTTAAAGAATATTATTTAATACATCAATGAAATGAGCAATAAGGGAGGGACTTTTGTTAATACGAAGACGACGCTTCAGCCAAATAAGACACATTTCGTAAATGCAAAATTTGGGAGTGAATTACTGAAAAATAAAATTGTAAAATTACTGAGACAAGGCAGGAGGATATTTCTAAGAAAGAATGAGAAGAGAGTTGGCTGTGGCAGAGAGATATGATGGATGTGATCATATGTGCCACCTATGAAATAACTTCTCGAAGATTCTTTATCTGAGTGCAGTATCAAAAAGTAGCTTTCATACAATAAATCGTTTTTTCTCCTCAGCGTTAAGAAGAGAAGTAGGCTAATGCTTCATCACCTTCATAATATGCTCGTGAAACTAGGCCTACGTCAAAGTTGAGTACCCATATAAGAACGTGCTAGAATGTAGGTTCCACACTAATTGTCACTTAGCAGCTAGTAATGGAGTAGAGTGAATGAAAAATTACTTGTACTCCTCAAGAGCTAGTAAAGCATGAGGTTCGTTCAGTTCTTCGGGACGATTAGATAGTTCGGAAAGTGT
This sequence comes from Thelazia callipaeda, assembly GCA_900618365.1. Taxonomy (NCBI): domain Eukaryota; kingdom Metazoa; phylum Nematoda; class Chromadorea; order Rhabditida; family Thelaziidae; genus Thelazia; species Thelazia callipaeda. The sequence continues at coordinate 168,510 of UYYF01000001.1, forward strand.
CATAGATTTCAGGATCGGTAGATTGAAAACAATAGTGAGAAATAACAAATCAAGCAGTAGGGATGTTATCAGGTCTTTCTTCTGCAAAAATTCATCTGCTATTTTTTTTGACTCGCAAAAATGAGGCTTTATAAACCATTAGTTTACCTCTAGACAAATCAGTTAAAGACTGTTTCAAAATGTAGTAGGTAGAACGCTTCAAAAACGAAACAACTGTAAAGACTAAATGAGTAAACTTACTGAGCGCAACTCGTTACAAAGGTAATTCTCACATGCTCGTTTTAACACACATAACTTATTCAATTCGACATCAATTAAGAAATCAGCAAAATCTTCAACGTAATCCATTTCAGGCATGGCAACCTTTGTAAAGAACATATTCGCTAACACCTTAAAGGAAAAGAATCCAACATGGAACTTTTAGCATCTATCTATAACAAGAAGCAAATTTGTTTTTTCACAAAAAATCTAATATTTTTTTCAAATATTTTGTAAGATTCCTTATAAAAGTGTGCATATTAAGTAATAATAATCGATTGACTCTCGAGATAAATTCAAATAAATCATTGTTAAATGAAAAAAGTCGCAAATAATTAATTATTTATCTTAAATACGAAATTGTGAAAGAAGGAAGCAAACTTCGTGTACTCCTTCTTGGTTTTGTTCGTTGCATTCGAAAGTGCTTTCATCGTTCATTTCATCCGTTTCTTCTAGATCTGCTTCCAGACTTTCCTCTTCTAACAACTTGGCCTTTCTCTGGCAACCATTGCAACACGCTGTTAGTAGTTTCTTGAAAAGTACCGTTTCATACCTGATACATGTTATAATTTTTATAGTAAACTATTCAGTCACTTAAAATAATTATAAATCAGGTTCAATATGTTAAAGTCATACGAAATTTTAATTGCATCATAATGAACAACTAACGCAGGTCCGCCTTTGACTCCTTTCCAGCTGCTGAAATCAGCAACAGAATGGGCTTTTTCTCGACGTTCTCTTTCCTGATTCATTATTTGATTGAAAATCTCTTCAAAATCTTCTTCTTGTTTCAACGACAACTTTCTATTACAACTTTCATCCAAGTTATCAGATGATTTGGATCTGTAAACAAGCTCATCGCATCTATTTTCAACAACATATAAAATATAAAGTAACATTTGTCATTTTCTGAATTCCTAAGGCTTATATTTTGCAACTTGCTTTCCTGCAATTAGTCCCCTAATTTTTTTTAATGTGATAAATTCAAGCATATGTTTAAGATTTGTAAATAAGAGTGGAAGTAAGCGAACTTGCGTGAACGCCTTTTGAATACTTTGGATGATGCACGTGCCCGGTAATTTGTGGTAAGAAATGACGAAATTGAGGTTGAATGATGAATTTTTAGATAAAAACTAGCATCAAAATATTCCTGACAAAAATTTAACACAATAGATAAACGTATCACTCGGCCAACATTTTCCTGAACAAGAAAACAAATACTTCTTCAAGAACTGCTCAATAAGATTATGATTAATTAAGACTGAATGAGATTTTTCCAACAAAAATAGTAAATGTCATATGAGAACTTTGCTAATTGACTATTTTTTCTAGAACACTAGACAATTCTTCGAGACAGTTTGGTAAGTGTAGAAACAAGATATGCGAAAGCCAATTGACCTTAATGTAGTTTGAAATATTAAATCGCTTAGTTGCCGCCAATTCCGTCTCTTTGCCACGAAGGACATTCACAGTCATAGCTGGAAATCAGTAACTTCTAAATCAGCAAATAAAATGTTTTCTCGAACTAAGTTATTTTTCTACTCATTTCTAATGACTGTTAAGAAATGAAGTAATGCGTTCTGATGAAGAAATAATATTTCATATGGTTGTTGCTTGCAGCCATTCACGAATCCCAAAGACTAACTACAGATGCAAATGGTTATGAAGCTATTTCAAAAACTAGACTCACAATCCTTTTTTAGTAAATGTTGGTGTTGAGTTGAAAAAAGAGATCAAAGCTATTAAATATATTTAGTACTAGTAAAATACAGTTTGTGCACACAGCTCGAAACAAAACCTGCAGAAACACTGCTTTCACATTAAAAATGATAAATTAAAAATGCTTCCAAAGTTTGAAATGATCTGTAAATGAATGTTAAATGTGTTTTTTTGCAAAAAATATATTTTCTAAATCTAATGAAGACCTGCAGTAGAAATGGATTAATTAAAATTACTTTCACTAATGATGTAACTGTCATCGTTGCATTCTATATTACACTTTTTGTTCTCTAGAATTCGAAGAGTTGTACGCAGGTCACTGATTACAGGAACGGGTCCATCGTTGAAGTACAAGGATAAAGAGACGTAATCTAATTCTTGACTTGCTTCTTCATCACTTTGATCTGCAGAATTCTTGTCTCCCTAAAAAAACCAAGCAGTACATTGCCAACCTAGCCACAAAGGACTGCTTTTGAAAGCTAAAATAAGAAAAGATGAGAACAAATTGAATAAAATAAGTCGAACTTCGTCATTGACGAATACTGTGCCGCGCATTTGCAGCGACCACTGAAATGCAACATAACCATGAACAGTTGCGAATTTCGGTGAAACGCGCAAAATCACCGCTTCGTTATCGTTAATCTGTCGCAGCAAAACTTTTGTAGTCCAAATATATCGAAAGCTTACACGTCCACCTGCGCTTCTCATGAATTTTCCTGAACTTTCCCCATGAAAATTTTTCGATGTCATCAACAAAATATTTAGAAAATACTGACTGCTGACCGAATTCACTACGATATTCTGAAAGTTCTAAAATTTGGCTACTTGTTTTAATTTCACAATAGTTTTTTCGAGATTATTTTACTGCAAAAACATTTCGAAAAATAACTTGGAAATAAATGATCATTCATTATTTATACACAACTGCTGAACACAAACAAACATTTGATAAAAGTCTGCAGAATAAGCATGAACGTATGAAAAATTAATCACGTAATTTTTTCGAATAGCATCTTTACTGCATAAGCACAATTCACCATTTCTTTCTTTTTATCGAATGTATTTTTCGCTCTGAAGTTAAAAATATTTTGTTTTGTTTCAATAAACACATACTGTGTAAGAAGAACGCAGACAAAAGTATGCATTGTAAAGTTTGTAATCATTTCAAAAATTTTCTTCTTTATCCTAATAAACCAGTAATATTTTGTGTATCATACTTCTTCAAGCAAACCTTATAAGGATAGAGTACTTGGCAATTTCACTATGCACAATAATTTTTATTCACTAAAGTTTTTAGTCATCAAGACTATTTTGAAAAACAAAATATTTGTATATTTAATGAGTCCTACGAGAAGAAGGACTGGACTAGTCGGATCTAGCATTCAAAGCACTGTTGATGTTGAAAGATAGATGTGCTTTGAATACTTTCGATCCATAGCAATTATTCGAGAAAAAGAAAAATTAGATTCACTTACAAGATGAAAAGTGTAACAATACTGTACAAAAATTATCATATTATTGATAGTCAAACGATACCAGTAAATGCTTATCTTTCTGAAAAATGATAAGTTTCATAAATTTGACAGAAGATATTGCAAGCTGATGATTACCTTCTGAAAGTAAAAAGATATGCTTCAAGTGAATAGAAAATATTAGGATATGCCCTTCACAGAGATTTAAATAGTAATTACAAAGAAAACCTAATAATACGATAATTATGAACAAAATTGATGAAAACTATGTGTTAAAATGGGAGACTTTATGAATGTGTATAAATGCTCATATGAACTTGCATTCAAATTTGGTGAATATTTTGTAAATGTGAATTTGAAGCCAGTTAAAAGCTAATGACAAATATGTCAACATTATTAATAGTAATGTCATCGCTATGATGCAAATAATAATGGTATTATTACTGCTGGTTATCATTGTTCGTGAACTTCATAACTAGCGAAAATGAAAATATAATATATAAGTCTGATTCTGAAGAATTGTAGCATAATACCAAATTCAGCAATAAAAACTTTGGGAACATCTTCTGAATATGCTGAAAATGAACGAAAATAGTGATTAACAATAATAATCCGAGAGTAATTATCATAATTTCTTCATTCATTTATTCATTTTTCAATTTCACGCTACTCGTATACTATCATTTCTATGAAGAAGGAGAGAACTAATGTTTGAGGAGAGAGGCAAATTATATCATTGCTCAGTACAATGCCAGTCTGTCACCTGCCTATCTAGCTGTGACTGGCAGTTGTCACGTTGAAAGCAGCTATTGAGAGCAGTTAGTGTAGGCGAAGGAGATTCTTACGTCTTTTCATCCACGTTCGCAATTATTGAACTTGTAAATATATGCTGCTATTACATGTTTCATCAAGCTTTTCAGATTTATTTCTGTTCGAATACTGCAACTTAAACTGTAACTCTATTTTTCACTGATTTTAATGCCTGGTATAGATAAGAAAAATGGAATGAACTTTTCGCTATACATGAAAAAACGTGAACTTGCCTAAGGGTATGTTATTCTGAATGTACATGCCTGGCATTCTTATGTTTTTCAACGAATCGTTAAAGTTAGTGCTAATTGACTTGAAAGTTATTCCTTTACATATATAAATAGTGCTGTATTATAAAAGTAGAGAAAACGGAAGACAGAAATAAAATACAGACGAAAAATGAAATTCCTACAAATAGTTAAGACGAAAAATCATACTTCTTAGCACTTTGTATGGGAAGCTTTCTGAAAAGAAATTCTTTCTTTGTTGAAAGGCGATCAAAAGTTCCCTAGATCTTATGACTATTTATTTGTCGCTGATATTTTGTAACTGAAAGACCTAAGCTTGGAAGATCGATCTCAAACTTTGAAAAACAGTTTCTTTTCGTGAAGTAAAACAAAACATAAAACTATGAAGAGGATGAAACTTCTCTTGTGATACTTTGATGAAACGAGAAGAACAAGTCTACCACGATAGCGCACACATGCACTCACGTATATATTTTAAATATGGATTTTTACTTGTACAAAATATGTATCACACATCAGCCGTGATTAGTGAACTACTGTCTAGTTTCTCATACTGTCTAGTTTCTCACCTTATGAGTTATTCTGTCACTTCCTCTTGCGTGAACGCAATTCATGCAGATTTTTACAGTTGTACGCGTTAACAGTTGAGTAACGATGCACAATGTTTGGCGTACATTTGTAAGGAAAAAAAGATACGTGGTTAGTATGCAAAGAGGCACAAAACATGAAGTATATATTCAGAAGAAATTAAAAGCTGTAGCATACAGTTGTAAACATTGTTAAAACGCAAAGACTAGATCGTGTGGAAACAAACAATAGGAAAGAGCAACTTGAGTCTCCGATCCAAGCTGAAATTAAAAGGATTGAATTAGCTATTGGTAGATCAGGGTAGTGTCATAACACGAAATCAAATTATGGACACTAACTCATAATTTGAGACTTTTGAGCGCTGTATTTTTAGACTGTTTGCTCTATGTAATCTTTTGATTACTCAGAATAACCGATTTTCACGGTTGAATGAATGCAAATATTGAAGGCTCGCATGAAAATCGATTGATAACCTTAGTTAATTAATCATCAATCAATTATGAAATAATTGGTTCGCTTGTTAATATTTTTTGTATTGGTGTTACAATGAATAATGAAAACTTTTAAGAATTCGCTGCAAAACATTTCTGATTAGTAACACTTTTCCATCTCAATCGAAATATTATGATAAAAGTGAAAATGATAATAAGAATAGTTGTGGTTAAAAACTATTAATAGTAGTCGTGATAACAAGCACTTCAGTGACGACACAATGAAACAATCAACAATAGTGGTTATGACATAAGCAAAACAATATAGACCTGACAATAACAATATCATTTTCATTAGCAAACAATGACTGCAGCACTCATTGCATCACTAATAATAACCGACCGCTATAGTAACTAAAACAAGCATAGCATCTATGGATAAATTCCAAGTGAACTAAGCAAGTAATATGATCAGCTGCAAGTTAATTGACTATTTACAATAAGTAAGCTAAGCTAGCCAACGAACTAACTAATTTACAGTCGAGTAACATGTGACTTCACTCAAGTGAAACTTTGCAAAATATTGTAACTGCAATAATATGCAATCGACTTATGAAGTGTGTCATTGTATCACTCTAACTAATAATGCTTTGCTGCACTCAAAGTAAATACATTTTCATATGCTCAGTGCTTATTGAAGTAGTTGATTACACAGATTGATTTACTTGTTTGCTGAGCATTTTAATCTTTGCACTTTAATCAAGTAAACAGATTTTTTGGGGACAAAATTATATAGAACCATTATATTTGATCCTACTTTTCTCATTTGCATCCTTCATTTGCAAGCGGCTAATAAAAGTTATGAGTTTGGAAATGTTCATTTTTCTTGATTTACAGGTGAAGTTTAGCTTCAGTCATTCTACGACTAGAAATACAGAAAAGGAAAGTTACTTAATAAATAATTTTTTTTAAGTGATAAGTGATTAGAATTTTTATGTAATGTCTTTATACGTCAAATTTATAATATTTTACTTTTAAATTAAATTTTTGACAAATTTTTTGCAAACAATGTATTAGAAGCATTATGTTATCTTGTTATGAAGTTAACAATGAAATAAACGTACAAATTGACGAAAAACAGTTAGAGTATTATGCACGTAAATGGGCACATTTTTTGTTAGTTTGTAAGACTTCTAATACAGGGAGCTTACCTTTTCAACAGTTCATCGCAGACATATCACAATATTAATCTGAAATTAGATAAAATTATACAGGAAGGAATTGAAGCTATGAAATACAGTCCCATGCATTTTAATGACACTGAGTACTTTTTTAAACTGCTCTACAAGACACTGCAATATGTTTTTGTAACAAATTTATTGATTTCATGCTGTACAGCTAGTTGCATATGACAATATGCAACTGATCCAACACTTATGTTTTTTGTGTTTGTGAAACTTTTTGTAGTAAGTCGCAGATAGCCAATTAACACCAAAAGTGTTTAGTCTTTTTTGTCAACGAAAAAATTCAGAAAGTTCTTATAATCCCATTTATGAACCCTGATGCCATTCTCACACACAATCCATTTCAAATACCTTCGAAATTACTAGACACTTTAACAATGATTAGGCTTATGTCACAACAGTGTAATTAAGATTACATGTTTTCTCGCAGCTTAACTGCATGTTTTAATTGAATGCAGATTTCAGTCACTTTAATGGCATAGTACACTTCTGCTTATTTCATAATATGAAAAGAAGTGATTGCTTGCAGAGAAAGATGATGAGAAAGAAGTAAATTCTGATGGCTGATTTTTTAGTTGTAAAACAAAGTTGAAAATAGATAAACTCAATGAAGACAGTAAAAAATTGGCCAAAAATTATACAAAATCACATTTATGAATTAGAGTTAGAAGGCACTCTCTTTTGCGCAGTTACCTAAATTTCGTGACATTCTTGGGATTAAAATCCATTCTATTTTAATTCGTTACACACTATTTTAAAACTCACCAATGGCAACTTGACATTATTTCTTAATATTTTTTGCTTGGTAACTAATGTCTAGCTCTGCTAGATGCTGTGATATAAAGTTTATAGGCATCACTGATATACGAGAGATCAGAAAAGGTTAAATATTACAAATCCGAGATCAACATTATGATTGAATGATTATTTCACGCAATAGGATTTATATTACATTTGCAAGAGTTAATAAAAAGTTTCGATGATTCCAACTAGTTAAATCTTATTTCTTGAAAAAAAAAACTTATTTCGCGATAAAAAATTTTCCTTACAAAATACAATTACTTTTCTTGGGAATTATTATCCAAGGTTAGTAAATTTCTGGCTTTTTAAATTCTGTATTTATATTATACTATATCTCGGTATTACATAATTGTCAAAATGCAACTGGAGATAACTTAAAAAGTTAACGTTGTGCTAACCTTATATGACATAGTTAACGTTGTGCTAACTTTTTATAACATAAAAAGTTAATGTTGTGCTAACCTTACCTTCTCTCTGTTTTCCACGATTAAAAGAAATAAATCAAATAAGTGGTTATAATATTTCAACTTATGACTTGATTTTATGGATAATATACTAATCATGTGACGAATGAAGCTTCTGCTTTGTTTTTCAAAGCTTTACACAAATATGTTTCTTGAAATATCAATATCATGTTTCAAAAGACAACTTCTCTCTTGCATGCTCTTGTCCATCCCCAAATTTTTTTCTTATGTTGAATGATATTTAGTGAGTCGAATTCATCAAGATTAATTTTCAAAAAACTGTAATGAAAATAAGACCAATGTCTCACATACATACACCTGAAGAAATTATTTAAATATCTAATAAATTGAAATTGTTATAGCTTTCTCTAGTTTCACTTCTTTTCACACATTCAGAACACATAGCTTCAATGGAGAGCGAAATCAGTCGAAGACTAAAGCAGTTAAGCAGTTAATCAGCTCAAAAACAAAGAAGGGAAACTGCAGTGCTGTGTATTGATTTTTTTGAACACAAAGCTATGTTAAATAAATGGAAGTAATTACACCAAAAAAAAGACGAAAAAAGCGCAGTAATCAAAAGGTCAGAAACATTTAAAGTTTGATCATTGATTTCAGTTGGAAGAACATTTTTGCATGGTATTCTATAACGAAAAAGAAAATTGTGGTATAAGTTTCAATCTTTCTCTGCGATTCAGGAAACTTAATTTTAAATGTTTCTTTTTCGATGGAAATGAGTGATGAAGTGACTTCTTCGGCATTAAATCTCCTATCCCATTACATTAAATAAGAAAACACCCACCCACAGATCTATTTATTCACTTGTAAAAGATTTGTAAAGTGATGTGAATTTTTTAAGTGATGTCCATAACGGGTTTTAACATTATGAACAATGTTTTGATTTAATGAAAATCAGTCAGTGATACTTTGCATTTTTCAAGAATTTCAATCATTTTAACTGCATTATTACGTAGTAAATTATTACTTCAGAGTCATTTCAAGCACGTTGTGATCTGTTTTGGTTTTCTTACCAAAGCTGAAGATAGGTAAAACAAACATTGCATCAATTGCTCTGTTTTACAAAGTGATCTCCTATAACTTCGCTTATGTTTGCAACAAATGTAAATATTACAGTTCGATCTCAAAATTTACATTTTCATCCCAGTAAGTCGGTAAATGAATCAACCAATAAACGCTTTAAACTACTTCAGAAATGGTGTAGTAGTGAAGTAGGAATGATCTAATCGTTTTGCTTGCTCATCTAAATATATCGAATTCATATCTGCTTTTAATTCACAAACATCGGTTCGATGATGGTCTGTAAACAGTAATTTACAGCAGTGATTTTTGAATTTTGTGCAATCGGAGCACGCGTTCATTGTTAACCACTAGATGAAAAGAAATTTAATTTGTTTAAGATCCAGTGTTGACTTCTCCTTATCTGTTTTTACAAATCAGTTTCACTGAATGATTAATAGCTGAGATGACGTTAAACTGCCAAAGTTTTAAGGTGATACAACTAAGTGCATAGTGACGTAAATGGAAGAAATCACTGTAACACATAGCAGGAAAATACTGTAAAGTTACGTTGTCAGTTACTCAATTGCCAGCTGCCATTTTTTTTTTCTTTAATTTCGAATCAATCTGAGCATTGAAGTGCAAAGAATGGGTGATTAATTAATAAAAAGCAATATCATTAATTCAGCGCAGCTTTTAATTCAATCAAGTAAACTCATACGGGCAGGTAAAGAGAAGTAGTCAAAATTATTTCACTTTTTTTCAAAGCAAAGCAACAAGTCTGGCAGTGAGAGAAGGGGAGAAGAAAGGTAAAGGAAGGTTAATTAATTAATTACTTAATTAATTAGTTAGTTAGTCAGTTCATTGAATAATAAATAGCAAATATATTGAAAATTCATGCTGTGAATTAAAAGTGAAGAGGTAAAGAAAGGCAAGTAATTAATTGTACACCGAATCTTCCACCAACATTACCAGCCAGAAACTACATTTCTGGTAAAAGAGAAGAGAAGCAAAATTGGGAACATAATTGATTGCACTATTTTACCTCCTTCTTCATGCATGGACATTTCATCTTTAAAATCATACTGCTGAAAATCTGCAAAACCAATGAGCTACCTTGAAAGTACCTTACCGTTTCTTTGTCTTCATGTTTTTTTGATCTATAATTTTTATTTGACCTTTAATTTAATTGTTATTATTATTACTATTACTATTATTATTACTAATTATTATTAATGTTATACTGATATCAATGCTAGTAATATTATTATTACTAATGGAATCCATAGTTATAACTTTATTAAATGGTAATAACAGCATAAACTGTTTGATGCTGTATAGGAAGACTCATGTTCCTTACACTGGAATAAACACAACTATAGCTATGACTAAGTCTGCAATATTACGTAAAGAATGAACAGTTCCAAAACAATGCCATTATTCATTTGTTAAAGTAATTATTATGACTCTTTTTATCTGCGATTAAGTCATAGTTCTCCCTGCTATGCTCTGACTTTTGCTTAGCAGAGCAAAAGTCAATTGATCCTGGCAAAGATCAATTGAAAATTTCTTTGGTGCCCTGCGCCATCCATCCACTTGAATTTGAACATTTTCCTAATCAAAGCAATAAATTTCCTAACTATTGTTGCTTTCTCACGGTTTCAGTCATTTCTTCCGACAAATTCAAGTATTGACATTGAATCAAATCAACAAATCATCATTTTAATTCACCGCAAAATTTGATGCAGACTACGTTTGAATGATACTCCCATAATATTCCCGTTCACTTAGATTTGCATGAGCTATTAATTAAGGAAGGAATGTCCCTTAATGGACATTTCCAAAATTCAGGCTATGTGCTTGAATAAACTTCTCTGCGAAATATGACATTTCATTATTAAATATGAGCAAAAAAATATACTCAATACTTCAAGTAAATTCTGTATAAAAGTTATTTTCTGAAGAGTAAGAAGTATGAATACTATAATAAGGTCAAGAATACTGCCTCAGCATTAGGAAACAATTCAAAAGCTTGAATGAAAAACAAATTCATTTGATTTCAAGAAAGATTTGCAGTAGCAACAATTTACTTAAGTGTGATTACTACTTGGTAAAGTGTAGTCATTAATCAATCGAATGATGACAAATTTGTAAGTATAAAAAAAGACTGACTAGAATTCACAGAACAGACAAAATTTGTTTTGGTACATGTCAAAATGCAGCATTTTATTTGGAAGAAAAAGATTCCAAAGCTAGTAGTGAATAACCTATAGCAAGATGCATGCATTGGAAGACGATTTCCTCTACTTTTTACGATTCCATTTGCCACAAATAAATAGCAATGTCCATAATATTACCTGGAAATATTTAATCTATTGTAATCCTTTTGAAGAGCAGCTTACTCGGTCTAAGGTGCAAAATTAGATAAAGTATGATGAGAAAGTTCGTTTTTTGTATTTGCTGGCAAATCAAATTATAAATAGAAATTTCGATTTATGAACCTTGAATAAAAATATAAGTTGTAAGATCTTGTTATTAACAATTGAATAAACAAACTATTGAATATTTGATCAAAGTCAATAATTTTATGGTTAATGATGTGATCTATTACTTAGTGAGTAAGTGATTTGATAGAACTTCAATACGAAAGAAATGATTGATAATTTTTTATCACTTAATGATTTGAGGGGCAAAAAATTCAAAACTTTGGCTGTATCATACTGAAATGAAATTGTTTAGTTCCAAAACTAAAGTTTAACATGAGAACTCAACTTTAGTGATGTGTGTGTTAACATTCATAATCGTCAAAAAGAAGTGACAAGTTCATGAAACATCTTTGATTATTTTTAATCAGAGTTTAATTCCGCATGCAATCTAGCACGAGAAAATATTCTTACTGTCAAAATTTTTGGCAAAATCTTAAATTACCGAATTATCTATTGAGAAATATTTTGAAACTTGTCAAATACCTTTATTTTTTACTTTGTCGATATCAATTAAAGTTGTCTTACTGTTTTGCATTTATGAATACCTAGCTCAAATGAGACCTATACCCTACATAGACTGAAAATGAAAATAGAAATTAAAAATTGATTATAAAATTAAAATTGCAGATATTTTATATTAAATTTAAAAATTTTTTTTTTGTTCGGACAATTCCTTGTGTTTGCTTCTTTATTTTTAAAATCTGATAGACGCAATAAATTATTTGAATTTATAACATCTAATCGTTTGGATTTCTAATACTTGGCAATAATAAAAGAAAAATTCATACATTTCAGATACAATGGAAAGCAAAGATGCATGGCTAGATGTCTATGGAATGAATCAAGTCAGTTTTGCCTCTATCTTTTTTTTTCTAACTGATTCAACAAAATTTGCTAAATGAGCATTTAGTAACTAATTGATGTGCTTAAACAACAAAAAAATAAATAAATTCTTGAGAGAATAATTGCATATAGAAATGAATACGAATAAATAAATATAAGTTGTATGGCAAGTAAAGCTGACTGCATGTTTCAGCCCAAAGCTAACACTTTTATGGCTTGGAAATGAATTTTAAACGCACATCGGGACTCATAACTTTTTATTTCATTTCCATAAACTCTCAAACGCTCCGCCAACATGCTTAAAGTTCCATGATAGCGACGTTTAAGAGCAAGTATGAGATTCATTCCCCTCATACACTTCATGGCCTCACTTGGCTTTTTACCTCCTGTGAGATTTTGTGGAATTCAAACTTATCTTCTTTTCTACGCTTACCTTCCAGCCGATGGCCTCTTCTGTCGCTTTCTTATCTCGTCTTCATAGCACTGTTATGTTTCTTGGAGCTGCCTTGTGATGTCAATTATTGACTTTGCTATTAACACTCAGCTATTGAACTATATTAACATTTCGTTTACTATATATATACTAGCAAATTTCAAAAAAAATGAACTGCTAAAAAGTCGATCAGCCATCAACTTGTTCAAAAGTATTGAAGCACGTCAATGCCTGTTTTGCACCACTGAATTGACAGTTCATTTATTATATTACAATATAGATTTTGGGTGTGGGAGTTTAAAATTCACATAAAATAATAAAGCTAATGTGTATATATATATTACCGAAGAGATAAATGAATGAGTCCAAAGATCTTTTGTTTTTGATAATGAATTCAAATAGGAATGCGCGCCAAAATTCGATAGTAAAAGTTGCTTATAAATTAGTATCCACAATTTCATCATTAATCGTTTTTGTTAAAATAATACTAGCAAAGGTTTTCTCAAACATACTTTTAAAAAACTTTCAAAATTCAGTGCTGAAGCATGAAAAATATATTGAAATTTAACGGTCATTTAAGGACGAATATGATCGAAAATTCCGCTGTAAATCACAATCTTCAATACAACGACGAGTAAAGTATGTCTATGCATCTGATTATTTAACGCTTTAAAAACGTATACCATCATATTGTATGTTAGAAAAAATAAATATGTACAGTTTTTAATTTAAAATCAAAACAAAAATATCCCGTTAAATAATAATCTATAATTTTCTATAATGCTGCCTTCAACTTTGAGTTTATGAAATGATTCTTACTTAACAGTACTTCAGCCATCTTTAATTCAGCTTTATAGAAAGTCAGGCAGATAATAACTTACTTCCATTATCTGTATTTAGAGGATTAAATTTGAGATAACAGATGATTTTGTGTGTGAGAGTTAGAAATCCACATAAAAATTCTAATTAAGTAGTAAGAAAATGAAAAGATGGCTTATCGTGCTGTTCTCGTTCATTTAAATGCTTATTTATTTATTTTTTTTAAACATTTCAAGCAAGTAAACTTTCAGAGACTTTATTCATCGACTGCTATTACCATTTTTAAGTCTATCTAATTTTTGGCGGCTGTTCACAAGTTTTGTGCCTATTTTCCGTTGGCTACCGGACTATAAATGGAAGGAAGATCTCCTTTACGATACTGTTGGCGGCTTGACTACTGGTATCTCCCATATACTCCAGGGTTCATTTTTTTTTTCTGCAAATTAAAATACCAAATAAAATTACAATACTTATTATGCTATTCTCATTCATTTAGATACTTTTATTTTATAATAATCATGAATGCTTCTTTGGATAAGTAAGAGTGTTTGTTTTAGGATTAGCATTTGCAGTAGTGATAGGAGTTGACCCAATATACGGCTTGTATGCCTCACTTTTCCCAGTCATCTTTTATATGCTTTTTGGAACCTCAAGGCATGTATCAATTGGTAACTATTCTCACTTTCATTTTTTTTTCATTGCTTAAAATAGAAAAAAGTTGAGCAAAAGTTTCAATAAGGTACTAAAATTTATACTAAAGAGTAATAGCACAATATATGAATCAGTTGCAAATTCTTATTGATAACTTTGTTTCTGCCTGCACTAAATTGTAGACTAAGGACAAATTTAATGATAAAATATCCTTCATTTAGGAGCATTCGCCGTGACAGCAATAATGTCTGGTGTGGCAGTGGATAAGATTGCAACGCAGTATTCACAACTCAATGCTACTCTGTTTGATAATTATACTTTACCTTCTGCGAGCAATATAGAAATTGCTACTGCACTTACCTTTACTACAGGTGTCATTGAGGTATGTATATGTTAATATACTTCCAAGTCATAATGTGATTGATTTGAATAACAAATTCAAATGATCATTCTAACATCGCATATGTAATACAAATAAGTAAAAATATAATATAAGAACAGAAGAAAAATTGCTCAAATGGTCACATTCAGAAGGCTAAAAAGATTTATACTTTGATTATTTGTCCTTTTCCAAGAAAAACTGTTAAATTCCAGCTATTAACTTGTGATCGAAATCGCGAGGGTTTACATATGATTTTGTAGTTAAATATATTTATTAAGTTGATTCTAGACAATCGCTGGCATACTTCAACTTGAGTTTATCACAACTTATTTCTCTGATCAATTGGTATCTGGTTTCACTACGGGTTCTGCTGTGCATGTTGTTGTCGGTCAACTAGATACTTTTCTTGGTATAAGAGTACCCAAGTTTTATGGACTAGGTTATGTTTTCAAGGTAAAGTATTAACTTGTAACTGAAATCATCAATTTCTGAATGCGATTCAAGCTGAAACTATAGGAATTATTTGTGACAATTCAATCATTTTCTACCACAAATTTTTGAAAATAGTCAAGTGAAGACATTTTCATTCCCATGACAATAATAATTAATAGTTGTTAATAATAATAATGATAATAATAATAAATAAATAATAACAATAATTCACTTTGTTTAATCATTCGCTTTAGCCAAAAAATAAATTATTACGTTCCAGAGACTTTATCACATTATAATCCGCATTCCGCAGACAAATCTCTACACACTGGGGTTATCGATTTTTAGCACGATATTTTTATATTTTGGCAAAAAATGTGTAACACCATTTATGGAGAAAGTGTTACCATTCGACACACCAATACCTCATGAATTACTTGTGGCAAGTTTATTTTATAGCAGCAGACTACTTGTTTATAGAATTTGATGAGTAAGATTTTTGGATCGCTGCAACAAATTTGCATCATTATAGTATAAAGTAGACGATATCACTGTAATAGAAAGCATATTTAGAACAAGTTATGCAAACGTTCCAATGCATTGCACTTGTGTTTAGAGAAACTCTAAAACTGGAAGTACGATTTTAATAGAGCCAAGTTGACAACATTTACTAGAAGTTTCTCGAAACTGAATGTCCCAGACTTTAATCAGTTGAAGGATATTTTTTCCGCAACTGATCTTACCCAGTGAAGAAATTAATAAAAATGCATATTTGATCACCTACAACTGCAGATAATGATATCGACTGCAATCTCATATTTTCTGAATCTCAACAAATACGAAAATGTAGCAGTTGTTGGTGAAATTCCTGCTATGTAAGAATTTCTTCAAAATATGAAGCTATGAAGACGTCAAGGAAAGTAGAAAGATTAATAGAATCTGAATTCTTTTCAGAAAATAGAATGACTGGAAAAAAATATTCTAGGCTTTCTCAACAAAAGACTTTTATACTTTAGTCTTCCTGAACCGCAACTGCCACGCTTCGATTTGGTCGGTATATGTTTTCCATATGCAATGGGCATTGCTGCTGTAGTCATCGCTGTACATATTTCCATGGCTAAGATGCTAGCTAAACAAAAGCATTATTCCATAGATTCTGAACAAGTAAGTAAGTTACTACCTATTTATACTTGAAATAAAAATCAAATCGAAATATGAATTTCATTTTACATTATATTTGTTTATTTTCTTGCTTCTTAGTGTGTAGTTAGCAGTCATCCAGTGATTAAATAAACCACTTGTCTTTCTTCACAACACTATATGTTTTTTATAATTATAAATCTGGTTTATATGGTATGCTGGATGGATTTTTTTTCTGTAGAACTAATATGTGCAACTTTTAAGGAATTATATGCGCTAGGTTTTTCAACCGTTCTCGGTAGCTTTTTTCCCATTTACCCAGTGGCTACCTCTCTGGGACGTACTATGGTCAATGTAGAAAGTGGGTCAAGGACTCAGGTAATCCAAATTGTTTGCATCTTTTTTACTGAAAATTGTAATAAAGAATGAAAGAGAGATCCATGCTTAGGTATTATCAAAAATGTGTCTTTACTTGAAAGCAAATTACAAAGTTATTTTAACTAAAATAAAATTGCTGAAGCAGAAAACTAAGAATCATAAACGTTATAATAATTTGAAATTGAAAAGAACGTGAACTTACGCTTGAGTGAAGCTATGAATGTAATGAAGTTATGATAAAAATCGCAAAATTCATGAGTCAAAAGTTATAATTTATTGTTGTATTTTGGAACTGCTTTATTCTTTATTTAGTAAGAATGAAATGCTGTAACGAAAACCCGTGAAAAAAAAAATAAATTCAGCAACAATAAGTTTCTGTTTTTGTTTGGAAAAAAAATTTTTTCAGTTATTTTTAACAAATTTTCTGCTTTCCAAATACTGCAACTTATTGAAATCGGTGCAGAAAATTAATGATAAAATTTAAACAGGTAATGATTATTTTTAGAGGGAAAGAAATTTGATAAATTACTGTTGTACGCGAAAAACTTTTAGCGGAAAAGTAAGACGATAAATTTATGATCAACAGAAATTAATTTTAATTTTTAAGAAGAATAACCGATGAATTGTTGATTACTTTATTTGATTATTTTTAGATGGTAAAAAATAATCAATTTTCGGTGCACAACAAATACTTTTGAGAAGAAAAAAATGCTTAGTTTTTGATCAGTAATGATTGATTGATCAGTTGATTTTTTAACTGGTAAAAAATCTTTTTCCATGAAAAATAAATTTCTTCACCATTTTTACTCTTTTCATAACCCTTAATTTTAATCAAATATTATTGTGCTCAAAAAAACTAAAATTTTGCAGCTAACCTTGGCTACCAACTTAAAATTTTTTAACTATTTCAGTTTGCTTCCGTTCCAAGTTGTTTGTTAATAGTAGCAGTTATTCTCTGGGTCGGACCACTGCTCAATGCTTTGCCAATGGTTTATTTCTCTATGCATCCTTTTACTTTCAATTTCATTTAAATGCTGCAGACATCAATTTTTTATAAAAGATCAAAACTGATTTTTATTCTTAATTACAGTGCATACTGGCTGTCATTCTTCTCATGTCACTTCGCACCATGTTCTATAGATTTGCCGAATTACCAAAAATTTGGCCAGTATCGAAGATTGATTTTGTACGTTCTATTCAGTTTAATGGATTAAATTATAAAGAAAAAAAATTTATATCCACCTATTTTTAGACTTTGGTCGCAATATTTTTGAAAACAAGCTAATAATTTTTAAAAATGATAAAAATAATTTGAATAAATTTGTAGCTTATTTGGGTTGTCTCATTTGTTGCGACCGTTGCTGCAGATGTCATGGACGGTTTGGTTATTGCAGTCATTTTCGCAATGTTAACGTTGTTGTTCCGTTCTCAGTGGTATTTATTATTATTATGAGTTAGAGATAAAAGTAATTTATCTTATAGGAGTGAGAAGAAAAGTTAATCAAATATATTTTCAAATCGTTAATTTATGTAAGTTATAAAAGGTATTCTGTTATGAATTCTAAATTTCCTTAATTTTCTAAATTTGAAGTGCCTTTTCAAATTTAGCAACATACTGAAAAATTTACGATAAAAATCATGTGTTACGCGCATAAAGTTGAAATAAATGATAGAAATAATTAAAGAGGAATTTATAAAATCATAATAAATAAAGGAATAAATAGCAAAATGATCTTGAATTGGAATTTCCAGGCCACGTTGGCGAAGATTAGGGCAATTGTCGCCACATCATCCTTATTTTGATAATCCAAAAAGATATGCTGCAGCCACATCTAATCCAAATTTTTGTATTTATCGCTTTGAATGTCCGCTATTATTTAATAATGTAGGACGTTTCAAAACAAGTATTCACGATGCCTTATTGGAGTGGCAGAAAGAAACGAGCATTCTAGCCAATATGATCATTACTGTATTGGTTACAAATTCTTAAACAAATCAGTAAAAGCAATTAGTCAGTAATCAACTCATAGTAATGAGTAGCTTTGATAGAACTTACAAACGATAGGCACCAGACAGCCATCCCCAAATTTTCGTCAATAATTTTTCTGTACTGATAGCAAAGAAAGTATAAATATTTTGTGCTTTAAACAGTGTGATATTTGATATTTGATATTTGAAGCAATTGAAAATCAGTGATTAAAAAAAGATCGAATTTCTTGTCCTGTATTAGATTACTTAGTTTACTGTTTGTCACATTTTTACTGACTAGTTACTTAGTACTGAAAAATTTGAGCCTTTAATTTCGTAAAATAAAGTCATAACTTTATGATACTGGACGCGAAAATAAACCATTTCAGGATGACTACAAAGTAAAAAGTAACGTGAAAACATTCGACCAACGATTCTTTATTATCGACTGCTCAGCCATTTCATACATTGATTGCATGGGTCTAAATATTTTAAAAGAGGTTCTTGCATTTAAATCTGATTTTCAAAAATCAACAATTTGACTACAGCTCACATCTACTTCTATCATAATCTCTACAAGTCTTGTGCATTTTGCTGCAAAGTGCATTATTTTTGACATTAGTTTTGAGTTATGTATCGTCCATTAGTGACTTTTCATTATTATTTCTATTAAAAATTTAATAAGTCAATTTTGATGCAAACTCTAAGATTTGGAAGATCAAATAGCTTGCAATGTGTTCAAATTAGAAAACTAAAACTTTAACTCTCAAATTTTTTTAAAAATTTGATCTCAATCATCATTCTAATAGTTGAATGATATAGTTTTTGAATATCTATTAGCATGACAAACATACGTATTTGCAGACTGCACACGAATTTTCAAGTCATTTCAATATTACAGTGTATTTCGCTAATGTTAACAGTAAGTTTCCTAATTACAACTCGAGCAGTACTGGTAAAACTATTTTATAATCAATTAAATTTTTTTATAATTAAATGAACAATGTTTGGAAACAATGAACACTAGGATGGAGCAATTCGTTGCTTAAATCGTTCAGTAAAAAACAGCTACTGCAGAAGCTGCTTCTTGCAACCTTGGTGAAAATACCTTAGGTAAATTTGCTAGCAAAGCAATCTGCGCTTCGCAATCAATTTAAATAAAGATTGAAATGAACAGAGTCATTTGTTCTTTGGCACCTAATAGAATTAGAATGATAGTTGCTTTCAATAAATGCAGCGAAAAATATCCTCTTCGACTTTCAAGGACAAAATTAGTCTAGAAACTATAGAATTATGTTGCAGCTAGTGTTCACGATTTTTTTGAAACAGCAAAAGTTTTCAATACTATCCCAAAGAATAATTTTTTCCCAACCATCGATGATGCAATCGCGACGATCAATCAAATGCGGTATTCATCTTTTTCTTAACTTATGCTTTTTATTTTTCGTTATCTACCATCTCGTGCATTTCCCGAATGATACATATGAAATTATTTTTTCATTCTTTACAAGGTATAATTCACTTTTTGTATACCACAAACAATTTGCTGACCAGATTTTGCAGACTTTATCATTTCAGGCTTTCACATCCTAACATTTTTGCTGTAGATTCAAATCATGAAAATGTGATTCAACTCCAAATCGATCCTGACAAAATACCCAGTCAATCACCACACACAAACGAAAAGTTTTGAATTTTGATATCTTATTTTATACCAGTAAAAATTTGTCTATTCTGCTCTGGATACTTGAAAAAATAACAGAAGTTGAAGTGAATTCACGTTAATCGGGTCCTCTTATATTTTAAGGTCTCACTTACTACTTTTGTCAAATAAGTGGGCTTTCTATATTGATGTAAAATTTTGAATGCAACTATATACTGACAAAAAGACCTTTTATGTAACGGACAAAAAACTTCAAAATTGTGCAAATAAGAAAACATAATATATATATTGGCTTGAGCTCTAGAACTAACTTTCCATATTTATCTAATTTAGCAACTACTGACAGTAATTTATTCTCATCAATTATTAAGAGAATACTATGTTGATGACGATATTGCCGTATCTTCAACAACATTCCTTTTCCATTAATTGTTTACTATTATTTAGTTCATATTCTCTTTGTCATTTCATTTTAATGACTTACTATAAATGGATTTACGTGAAAAAAGCGATTACAGTGATTGCATATTTATTTTGAGTCATATATTATTTCCACATTGAATGAAATAATTTTTTAAAATCTTACAGGAATTACCTTTCTAGCTCTAGTAAATTGATTATATTTTTCAAATTCATGCGTAAGCACAGGCTGATTTGCACTAAATTCCGGGACATCAAAGCAGTAATCGTAATTGTCAATGACATAAGAAATTGGGAAAATATTTCGACTAATGAAATTATTCTAATTTAACAATGAATTAACTGCAAGTATTTTGCTTTTAATTAATGAAGAAAGCCTGAACTGATCAAAGTCCAAGCATAATCTGCTAAAAATCAATAAATGCTTCAAAACACATATTCAGGAAAGAAAATTTGTAAGACCGTCCCTCATTACTTTTAAATAATTATTGCTCTGCTCGAAGGTCAACCTTGCCTCAAGCATCATTGCAAGAGGTAATTGAGAAACGGATAAACAGTGCTATGTGCCACATTTGCATAAGTTGTTGCTGTTTCACATTTCCACGATAAAATTTTCTGCGCAGTATCTTCATGACAATTGACAATGGCATATAGATGTGGAGCCGATGTGGAATTCTAAAATATATACTGAACAGGAAAATTTTGATTTGTGTAATGGTAGAAATTCATATTCCAGTCATAAAACTCTTCAGAGCTAATTTTAGCATTTCAAATTATTTCACTAACTGCACCTCAGTAGTATGCGTGTATGATTGAGTTTTGAAGTACATGAACTCCCATATCTGCTGGAAAACGTGGTTACAATATATGAAAAAATTCACTTGATTGTCATTTCATTTTTCTTAATCAATCAAAATTATCATTTGATTTCTCTTAATCAATCACGCAGTCAATGTCGAAATGCTGTAAAATAAAGTTGCAAAAAGGTGACCTGGAAACTGACACAAAAATGAGAATTTCATCTTATTGCACAATTAATTACCTAATAATTGAATGACTAAAATTTTTTATTTGTCCACGTGTTTCTTTTCACCTTTCCAGAAGACAATGTAACCAATATTTCATTTTCAGGTCCACTTGAAAAACTCTATCGCACTATCGTTAGCTTTAGAAACTGTAATCAGACTACAAAATTTATGTCCTTCTTTACTACATAATTATTCTTTGAAAAGCATAACTTCTCTGCTATGGACAGAGCGCAATGAACACATAGCCTTCTCGTCTTATCAGTATTTATTTCTGTTGCAATTACCATACATTTACAGTAAATTAAAACTCTAAGAATGCACTACAAATTATTTAAGTCAACAAAAGTTATGACTAAATCTACTGGCTAAATCGAAGTGAAAATTTTGAAGCAGTGGAGAAGAAATTAAAAGATACCTTTGAAATCAAAAGAAATCATTAAGAAAGAAAGGAAAAGTGTAGAAGAACGAAGAGAAGAGAAAAGTCATTATTTTACAAGAGCGAACTGAGGAATAAATATTTTACTTTTAGTTGTGAGCAGATCGAAAACTTTCTCTTGCTACAAACCGCTCCATCATCAGATCAGACAGATGCATTCTGAACAGGTGCTTGAGCTCTGTTAGCTGAGCTAAAAGCTATCAAGCTAGTGAGCTTAACTCTATTCCCTCGTGTTTCAGTTTCAGCCCTATCGAATCTTATCACATCACTATTGCTGTAGAAACTGAACAGAAAAGATGTCACCTATTTGCGTTCATCTTCTGAACATTCTATTAAAGTCCTTCATTTTTTTTCCATCTTGCTTATACACTTTATTTTCAGCAAGCATTCAGTCACTTTTCATCCGTTCCTTACTTTTTGCACTTGCATAAAATGCATGTGCTGATTTCGTATTTCTCTGTACCTATTTTTACATGTCAATGATATGTTTCTAATACTTCTGATACCTGCCTCAACTCTCGACTGCTAATTAAGCTAACGCTTGACAAATAAAATCATAGTCTGTCGATGCTAACACCAGTTTCAAGGGCTCGCCACCAAGTCTTTCATTTCCGATTCCAATCAATTTAAAACCACTATGGAATGGAATTTTAGAATTAAATAAGTAAACACAATGTTAGTGTAACCAAACCAAAGGGGGCATCTTATGTATCTCTTCTAGTATTCGCTAGAAGAGTTACTTCTCATTTAATTCCATTGTTACTTATCATTTCATTCCAATTTAGATAATTGAAAAATGAAATTATAGCGTTTCATAACGACTGATCAGATTATTTATTTAGCTCAATGTAGACGTATCTACTATACCACTTTTTAATTCAGCACTTCATCATCTAACCCCGTTTTTTGGTTAGGTAAGGTTTCCACCTTACCTAACTAAAAGAGAGCTTAACATTAATTACTAATGTTCCCAAACTGAAGTCTTTATTGGACACCAACTTTCAAGAGTCTTATTTTCAAAGTGAAACAATCATCAATTATATTAACAGTAACTTGAAATCAATTTTTGAAAGTCAGTTAAAATAAAGATGTTACTGAAATAACTCAGTTAATTTCATTTAAGTGATAAAAATGAAAACGATGATTATGATGCTGTAATTACGATTATGATTAGTAAATAAATGAGTGAAAATTGTTAATGGTCACGATAATAGTAGTAATTATACCGAGAAATACGCATAATAATAAAAATGAAATTGTAATCGAGAGACGATAACTCCTGCATTTTTATTTTATTTATTTCAGGTTTACTTTGCTCAATACATTTTTATAAATAATTTCAAACGCACGTCATCCTCCTTTGGCACAGTTATGATGAATAATATGAGGAAACACTGAATTTCATATTTATTCTTTATTTCAAAAGGTTTTTTGTACCTTGAAGAGTGATTATGATTATAACTGCTGTGAATAATAATAAATAATGATTTAGAAACATAGCAAAGAAAGTGATATGAATAGGATTAGCGAAATTAAAGGAATAATAACATTAAAAATAATACATAATAAGTTAATTTTATATTAGTAACAATAATATAATAATAATAATATCAATAGTAATAATAATAATAATAATAATAATAATGTCAATAAAATATTTTGTATTTGTATTAGCATAGTGCTCACTTAATTGTGCAAATGTAAAAGTTTGGGTATGCACATTATAATTGATCACCAGTGGACTCTTATAGATAGATTCGTGTGGATAGAAGTAGAAAATGTACAAATTGACTTGCAATATTGGACTCACAGACTTGCTATTATTATTGAAGCAGACAGATGGACAAATGGCTTGGTTCAGTGCAGATTTTTTTCTCCCATCAGAACTGCAGTCACTAGATAGACCTCAAACCTCAACAAATAGCATAAGAGGATAGCTTGTCAATAGCAACATCTTATTGTTTCTGAACAGCAAGTTAAGGAAGGAAATGAACGAGTCAGTGAATGAAAAAGGAAAGGAAGAAGGAATAGCACACACACACACGCACACGTACACGCGAAGAGTGTTCATTGCTGTAGAGGACACATAAAGAAGCATTCTTGGCCATAAGCATAAAACGGTGTCAACGCCTCGATGACATTATACGTGCTTTTAGGGATGGCGGAGTCAGCACTTAAGCCAAGTATGCGTGCAGCAGAGCAAAATGCGGCTTACAATGCAGTGCAACACATATATGCTGAAACTTCCATATGTGATTTCTTTTCTAGCATCTTGTCACTTCTTTTACCTCTTCAACTATTCTTATGGAATGCTCCATTTTCTGACTCTCAAAACTTAGATATAGTTGAAAGGCTTAAGTTGTTTAGCCATAACTAAGCTATGAAAATTAAGAGTAGTTCAAAATTTGTTGAATGCATTGAAACTAATCAAGTCAGCAAGCAAGCCAGCAAGCAAGCCAGCAAGGAAGCCAGCAAGCAAGCTAGCAAGAAAGCAACAGCAGTTTGGGCTGTCTCCACTGTACTTCGCATCATCCTTTATTCCTCTTCCTTTCTTTCATAGTGCATGCAAAAATTTATTTTAAATCACTCTACAAAATCGATGATTGTTTACATTGTCTTGATCATCCTGTAAGCGTTAGTCTTGTTGATTGATGTGTGTGCATATGTGCTTTCAAAGTCTCATTCATTTATACTTAATCAAGAATTATTTTTGGTCTGGAATACTTTCTCAAACTGAAGTCACTAATTGACTTTAACATAAAAAGGTCGGTTATATTAGGAGATAAACTGGTCAATAAACAACATGACAGCGTTCCAAAGTTTTGAAAATACGATAAAATTTTGGTATGTATGAAAAACCTATCAATTCTGCTTCATCACTGAAAAGTAGAGGAATTTACAATCATTTTTTACATACATGTTATTCCATCATTTAGCGTTTCTCGCTATTAAAAATTAATCTACCATCATCAAAGTTCTGCTTTTAATATTACTCCTGAGACGGTCATTTGATCATGACACGAGCAGCTAGCATGAATTGCAGCTTCAGTATTTTTGCATTCAAGACCCTTTGACAAAAAGGCATGTTTGCACCAAAGAACAGTTTTCGCATTTTTGACAAGTAATAGCTTTTATCTTGCTAATTGCTCACTGATTGCAACAATGTTCAATCTAGAAAATTTCAACTAACTTAAATTTACTGAGAGAGTTAGATGTTTTTTGACCCAAACGAGCTGTTACTTTTAGTTATTGTTTGTAGTTTTGTGTTGTCTTCTATTTTTAAATTGTCTTGTTCTTTGGGTAACTATTAATTTCAGTTGTGAAGTATATTTGATTTTTATTAGTAATTCTGAAGTTTTGAACTTGCAGCTATCGTTAGATATTTTTTTAAAGCTTTACAAGTAAAAGTTGAAAAGTCTTTGGAATGTACTAGAATTTAAGTTTCGAAAATTTGTTCGGTTTTTATTTACATAACTGCGTCCGCATCTTCAGGATATTTCACACACTTAATTTCTGACAAACAATATCAGCATCAAATTACCTAAAAGCTTGTAACCATTATCATATTTAAGGATGCAAAATATCATGATTTCAATGGGTTGACTGCAGTGGGATCAATATTTACACAAATTTTAAGAAATTTTAAATTAAATTCACAAATACAGACTTGGTGAGAGAGTTTAATGTTCTCTAACCAGAAGAAGCTCTTAAAAGTTCAGTGTCAAAATGAGTATCAGTGGGTTTTTTTCTAGAATAAATAAGTAACAATGAAATGTTCAAAGTTCGGACAATTTTTTAACATCATTATGTGAAAATACGTTTTGCAGGCTGAGAAAGCAATCGTAGAATAAACAATTTGTGCATTTTTCAAACATCTTTTTTATTTTATTTATAAACTCCGTAATTCTTGAATTAATTTTTATCTTAATTTTGAAACAATAAATAGTGTCTTTTTTACTTACCTTCCTTCATTGTTTGTATATTTTTCAATCAGTCATGAATGATTATTAAATCTCTGAAAAAAATGACAGTTTTCTCGTTTCATCAGTATGAAATGCTAGTTTAAAAATTGTGATATAATTTTATGTTTTCACCACTTTATTTACTTCAAAGTCTGTTCATAGGGACAATACCCTGCCACAGCGTGTTTTTTAAACACAAAAATGATTACTTGTATCTAAACAGCATCATGTCTAACATCATCAATAACTGAAAAGTAATCAAAGTTAAGTGAAATGAAATCATTTTCGTTTCATTTTGCATTACTGTTTTGAGTTTAAAAAGCTGATCCCAATCAGTGTAAGAAAGATAAATGTTAATTGTTAAATTTGACTGTAAGTTTCCTTAACTAAAATCTGGTTTTTGTCTTGTGCAAATGAATGTCCACTGGAAAATTTAAATTTCTTAGTTTAAGAGTGTTTCATTCATTATCACTAGAGTAGGCATGTTTCTGTCACACTTGTTGTATCAAATCAAAAAAAAAGCTAATAGATAGTGCGGTACAGGTATGAATTTAGCATTTGATTTGCTCATCCAAAATTGTCGCAGAATTTATAATTTTTCAATGCAATTGATGATTAATTACCCATCATAGTTTATTAATCGATATTTTATATCTTTTCCCTCCATTTTTAAGTGTCAATCATTTATTGAAAAATTATAATCAGTATGAGAAGTAGTTATTTTCATTTTCAATAGTTTTTGTGTGCCATTATGGTGTTATTTTTTTACTGAATTAGACTGAGAAATAAGTTACCGTTAATTATGTTGAATTTTATTGGGTAGATGGATGTTTTACTATCTTTTCGACAAAAATACATTACATTTCATCGGTCTTTTCGTTCTTTCATTTCTCCCCCAAACGACTCTCTCTAATCTCTTTAATCTACAATTACTTAATAAACGGCCCATAAATAGATATCAAATTTGCTTTTCTTACCGTTTTTTCGTAATATATAAGTTGACTAGCTCTCAGTAATTAAGAATGAGTATGAAAGTAAACGTGATTTCTATTATTTTCGTAAAAGGATGTGAAAATAATTTTGCTCTTTCAAATAATCGCAATTTCCTTCGAATTTTGTGGAGGAAAGTAAGGCTAGATAAGCATCATACACCAGGATTATAATTTTTGGTGAATGTAGTTAATGAAAATTATACTCACAAAGAACAATATACTCTCCTGCTGTACATGAACACGTTATTGATTTTCAGCTGCAGGTTCAGACAAATTGGTAGCTGTACTGGAAAGAACCGGAAAATCATTATTTATATGGTACAAAGAATTCATTAGGTTTCAATTCGACTAATGACATCATTCGATTTTACATTTGTACTTCTGTGCTTTGATTTTTCCACTGTTATTTGTTTCAAAATTTTCATGGCTCTCTAAAATATTGCACATAATGATAACTTGAAAATTTATTTTCAATAATTAAAAATTGTTGATTTTATGGAAAAAATGATTTATCTCAAATTCTCAACAAAACTGTCAAATATATCTGATTTGAATGGAATAGTTCGTAATTATGCTCTGTGATATTTCAATCTCAAAATTCAGTATATACTATACAATATATGTAACAGAGTTCATGGGCAATTAAAAATTGTTATTTTTCGTAATTTTGTGGCGTTTATGAAAAAGATTTATTATCTTCAGTAGTCTTCCAGGAAAGCATTAAATAGAAGTACTCAATACTGATTATTTCATTTTCACTCTTATCTCACAACCATAACTTTTTTGATCTCCGCTTTCTTTACTTGATCTTATACCATCTTATTACATCATTATAGCTCCTTTTTTGCCTCCATTTAGCATTAGATTACGCTTGTATTGACGTTCATGTCTATTAATACTTTTATTACTTTCATGCCCTTCTTCATTATAGAATATTCATTGCTTTCAGTATGAAAAAATATTACAAAAATAGAATTACAATTTATTCTTTGTGATATTCATTGTAAGTAACAATATTTATGTCCGTAAAGTACGTTAAAAATTTCACTTCTACTTTAAGCTTGCATGAAAAATTATTATCTTTACATTATGTTTACTCGTGCGCTATGGAAATGTTTATCTTTTAAGCATTTAATATGAAGTTTGAGTGGGTGAAATTTTTTCATAGGTGTAATAAAGTAATAAGTTATTTGTATTGCATGAGAGGTTGTTAATTAGTGTGTAACTTTTACAAATATTTGAATCTATAAAAATTGTATATTTTTCAAATATTCCGCACCGCATTAGATGACAATAAAACATTTACAATAACTCATAGTTTTCTTATTATTTTATTAAGACTGTCATTAAAAACCGCCATTTTTTAAAGTTAGAAAAATTTAGTTTCACCGAAATCAATTCCTATTTTTTTTGCGTATGTCCACTGAGTGCCATCTTGTAATTGCAAGATTACTGTTTAAATTAACTGGGTTCATCAAAGTTTTGTCATTCATAATCAGGTCACATCAAAAATTTTAATTACAAAATTAAATTAATCACTATTTTGATCTTAGATAAGGCTACTGAGTGTCTCAAATTTTGATTAAAATTCTTAGAATTGGTAATTTGTAATAATTTTTGATTTAGTTGCGTCGACAGGTTTACAAAGCTTTGTTAACCTCATCATTATATTTACTTTTAGGTTCCCTTTACAGAGATATTTTGAAAACTAATTTGATACAAAAGTTGAGTAGTTAAGACAATTTATTTTCATAATGAATTCATATTAACTTAGCCGTGAACGTAATAAAATTGGTTCTTAATTAATTTTTCACTTTTATTTAGTAGATGTTCAGTGTGTGCAGTAACTTTGCTTCCAAAGGGGATTAAAAAGAAAATGCACTTCTGAAAAGCATTCATTTTGATACCTAATAATTTTGATGACACGAAAAATAACGGCAATAAAAAAGAGGTGAATTGTAAGGAAATGAATAATTTAGTGGGAGATAGACTATTCAAACACGAGTGAGTGAATGAATAACAAATGGCAGCCATCTATTTGCAAATGTGAGTACAGTACAAGAAAAATGGTAAATTTAAATTTGCGGAGTAAAGTTGCATTACTCTGTTTACTTTTGAGAAAATCTTTACTATTTATTTGTTCATTTTGTTTACATGATTTCAATAGTAACACTGAATTCAAGTTTTCACTCAATTTTCAAATATTTGGATTATAATTCATTATTTCATTAAGATTGAATCTCAGATTAAAGAATAATAAAAATAATATCGAACAAAATTAAGTAGGCCATAGATCTCAAGCAAGCAAATATTCCTTCTTTTGTTCAGCAGAATTTATTAAAGTGAGCTTTAATCACTTCTATTTGTATTAAGAGTCATATTCAGATTCAGTTATAGAGTTTTATATTTATTGTATCGAATTTTCAAAAAAGTCCGAGGATGAAGAGTGTATTTTGCTAATTTTGCTATCATACATAAAAGAATAAAATTAAAGCCATAAAAGTCTGTACCTGTACGGAGTGAAAAAATTTTAATGTTTCATTTTGCCATATTTCGTTTTCTTAAATTTAGTGGGAGAAAATGTGTTCTTAAGTCAGACCAGAAAATTTCCGGCTAGTTTATCTTCGTTTTTTCTTTCTCGTAAGTGTAGCATTCTTCAAACAAGCTGGTTATTACCGTAAAGTTTGTTATACTGCTCAGCTTATCATTCACTTCAAACTAGACTTCAAAGCGCATTAAACTCACATTTAGCCTTATGTATTTCTAATTTAAATATATATTTGAATATATATATATA